>MU726691.1:42559-71754 GCA_026770625.1 Nicotiana glauca | reverse complement strand
TTAAATCACCTGCAGCTGCCCGCGCTGCTCAAGAATTAAATGACTCCTCATTATATTATGAACTGAACCAAAACCTTGAACACGCAAACCTCAATTCTCCATATCATAACACATAGACCATACCATACTAGGACAACATGAGGACTTCTATCTCTCTCCTGCACCGCAGACATCGACGCACTCAACTAGTCAAGAACCTTCATGATCCCATATAGGAGAAAAATTATTACACACTCCATGCTTCGCATACCCGTAGGAAATATACTCATTTCCAAACCACGGTAAAACACATAAAGTACTCTTTCTCCCAATTCCGTTGCACAAGCTAAATTGCCAGGACTGAATCCTTCTACCCAAACCAAGCTAAACAATCTGCCAGCACGCAAGAGTTTTGCTGCACAATACCTATAAGGCTCATTGCCTCAAACACATACAAGAATTAATCATATTCTTACCAAACCGATTTGGTTCATTATCAAGCTATTCCATTTATCTAATTTCCTTCCCGATTCATCTTTAATTTGATATTCTCCCTTGCTATAGCACCACAATACCTCAACCCATGTTACCACATTCCAAAATGTTTCACTTTGAAGAACTTCCTGCGATTCTGAATTCGCTACCATATCCTCCCAAATGCGGATTCATAGAATCCCATTAACATAAAGTGCCATAAGCATTGATCTTTCTTAATGAAAACGCATTCTCTAGCTACATACACAAACTTAAGACACCTGATTGTTGTATGCAAAATCTTGAATATGGTAAAACCATTCTCGAGAGTCATTCACTCTTATTTAGCTGTAATTCACCTGCCCTAAATGAACAGAACCACTCATGATTTATTAGTACTCTGACACCGCAGAACATGATGTCATACAGATACAAAAAACCATCTTTCTTCTCTATACACCGAGCATTCTTTATCAACAACAACTCAAAACATTCTAGTATTTTCTCACATCTACGAAGCACCACACACGCCATTCTCGGCTCAACTTCTGCTACCAAAACTGATCCGCCAACATACCTTGAGATAGAACTAACATAGCACCTAATAGTGCAATCAGCTAATCAATAGTAACCTCCCCAACTTGGCTCGAGGCCACATATCAAGGCACTCTTAACAACTCATAGCACTTTTATTCCAATGATGCTACCATGTTATAGTGAGATTAAACTCAAGTCACTTATAAGTTGCAAAAACATAGATCATCTGATATTATAATTCTTTTGCAATTCTCTCATTCATTCCACAACAGTTAAGCCCACTCTAGGCAACAAAATTTATACTAAGTCCCCAAATTTTTCAAAAATTTTGGCAGAGTTTCCTTTGTAATTGAGCCTATCCACCTGTCAGAGAATTACCAAAACCATCCTAACAACACACCCACAACTTGACAAAGTATCACAATGTATATCAACAACACTAATCTCAATAATACTTGTATTATATTATCAAAATTCATACATGGACATGCGTTGCACCTATTTGAATCATAACATATTCAATCCTCCATTATCTCGTCTATTCAACCAAGTAAGAACATTTTCTCAATATTTTTGTATACCTTCCACCGCCATATATATGACACAGCCATTAAGTCTTCTTGAGGCTAAACTCATGCCGCCATACGTATTGTACTATACTTCCCAACTAGGAGTACGAAAACATTATTCACGCGCCCATAACTTGGGGCTACACAATGAATCATAATAGAAAACGAATCACCAATAGTTCATCTATTATCCTGCAGACTTCTTCATCATTACCAAGTCATATAGAATCAATACACAGTACCGACATACTCATTACGTAGCTATCAAGCCGCCATTCCCACAATTAGGGACAACACTGAACATATAAGTTCATAATACCAGCTCACAAAATCAGCACCTTGGTGCTCAAGCCATAAGCAAGGATCCGGCCTCAAGTCCTCCTTAGTGGCCCAACATGAACTTACGGAGATTACATCTCGCCCCTCGATCGGGGAATCACAAGCCATCCAGGCACATATACTATTGAGCGCTCGCTTGCGCATACAGACGTGTGGAAGGAATTTCAAGAATTATATCTCAAGCCAAATAAAGTACGCACGATAAGAATTCCAAGAAAGTGAAGTTTTCCTAAAGGTTCTGTAGCCTCTCGAGGATAAATACAGACGTCTCCATTCCGATCCGCGAGACTGTACTAAACCTGCTCATGACTCGTGAGACCTAGTAACCTAGGCTTTGATACCAACTTGTCACGACCCAATTCCCAAACCCGGTCGTGATGGCGCCTCTCGTGAAGACAAGGCTAGCCAGACCATCTTAGAACACCACTTAAAGCAGTTAATCAGTTATATAACAGTTCGAATATGAATTAACCAGTATAAATACAACTCAATACAGCCCGACCGGGGTGTCACAAGTCACGAGCATCTAGGAGGATCCTTATTATAATTTTAAAATATATAATACATAGAGTAAAAATATGGAGAACGAGAAGAAGAAGAATCTCGGTACCGCGAACGTTGGCGGTCACCTTGCTTAGCTACGATAGCAATACCTTCAATCCGCTACTAGCCCGCTACCGGGTGAAACAGTACCTGCAACTGCACGCGAGGTGTAGTGAGTAGGGTGAGTACTTCCAACTCAGTGGTAATAAGAGTAAATAATACCGAGAGGCAAGAAATCACGTAAAAACACTACATCATGCTATAAAGTACGATACCATTCCTACGAGAATCAGTAGTTCCATGAAAATCTTTTATAAAAATATCTGAAGTATAATGCTATCTCAAACAGTAAAATCAATTATACCATAAAAACTATAAGGTATCAGATAATTCTCTTTTTAAAAATAGTGGAAACAACAATTTCAACAATTAAGGAATAATCAAAAGTTTGCCCCTCGGGCTCAAGATCAATCTCTCAGTATAGTAACAGCCACACGGGCTCACTCCCAACTCACCAGCATACAACATCAGCCCCTCGGGCTCACTCCCAACTCACCACACACAAGCAACGGCCTCTCGGGCCCACTCCCAACTCACCTGGGTACCCTGCGCTCACTGGGGGTGTGTACAGACTCCGAAGGGGTTCTTACAGCCCAAGCGCAATATCAATTGGCCTGAAAGCCTTCACACATCACACACGATGCCTGAAAGCCTCCTCACATAACACTCGAGGCCTGAAAGCCTCCTCACATCACTCAACATATCCTCACAGATGGCCCTCGACCTCAATCAGTCCAGAAAATAGTCATAAGTCTCTTGGGCTTCAGTAAAACAATAATGCTCGGCTCATTGACATTTTAAATATCGTTTAAATCTCGAGTTGAGTATAAACGTAGCTAAGTTCACAAAATAATATAATTCAATTGGACTGAATTCAATAATATTTCAATTCACGAGGAAAAATAGTGATGTAAATTCACAAAAGATTTCAAATAATTGACACAAAGCCCAAGTTTGGAAATAAGCCCAAATCATGATAAAAATCAATAATTCTTTATCAAATACGCGGTAAAATCAACAATCGGGACGGACCAAGTCACAATCCCCAACGGTGCTCTACCCCACGCTCATACCTGACATGCAAGTCACCACAATATAGCACTATGATGTGCAAGCCCGGGGTTTCAAACCCTCAGGATATCATTTACAAGTATTACCTAGCTCGAACCGGCGAAATCTCAAGCCTGCAATGCTTTTTCCCTTAAAATTGGCCTCCACGCACGTCAAATCTAACCAAAGTCAGTCCAAATATATCACAATATGCTAATGGGACATAATCTAATCGAAAGAACTCAAAAAATACTAAAAATCACGAAATTGGCAAAACCCGAGCCCAGGGCCCACTTCTCAAAAAATTACGAAATTCATATTTCCGGAATCCTCGTCTCGTCACGAGTCCGTACATATCAAGAACTCCCAAATCAGACCACAAATGGCCCCTCAAATCCCAAATTAGAGTATTTGCTCCAAGCCCTAATTTCTTACAATTTTGCTATGTTTTCATGAATTTCAAGGATGATTCTACAATAAAATCATGTATTTAACTCATAAAACTTACCTTCAATCAATTCCCAGTCGAAACCTCCTTTCTTCCTGTCAAAATGCTCCCAAGGTGCTCAAAAATGGAGGAAGAAATGAGTTGGGGCGCTGGGGAAATGACCTTAAAACAATCTGTCCCGGCCTAAAAATCCTTCATCGCGTTCGTGACCCCACTCATGCGAATACGAAGACCAAATTTCTGAAAAATCCCAAATGCTCTACACGAACGCGATACATTCATCGCGAACGTGATGCCCAAATGGATTGGGCTCCCAGGCCCTTCTACACGAACGCGACTTCCCTCCCGCAAACGCGATGGTCAGGCTTCCAGGCCTACGCGAACGCGTCGCCCTTCATGCGAACGCCTTGGCCAAAAATGCCAAAGCTTCGCAAACGCGGCCTCCAGTTCGCGAATACGAAGCCAAAAATTCCAGGGCTCCAATTTTCCTCTATGCGTTCGCGGTACTCCTTACGCGAACGCGATGACTAACGTACCCGCAACACTTCAGCAGAAAATCTGCTGTGTTCCATAACCAAAAATGGTCCGTTTAACCATTCGGAATCACCCTCAGGCCCCTGGGACCTCAACCAAAACCACCAACCTACTCCAAAACATCATACGAACTTATTCCAATCATAAAAACACGTCCTTAAACACATAAATCATCAAATCATGACGGATTCAAGCCTAAGTTTCAACTATAACTTCCGAAACCAACATTCAATAAAAAACCCAACCAAACGACGTCCGAATGACATAAAATTTTGAACACATGTCCAAAATCACCTAACGGAGCTATTGAAACTGTCAGAATTCCATTCCGACCCTCAGATCAAAATTTCACCTACCGACCGGAATTCGCCAAAATTCCAAGTTCGCCAATTCAAGCCTATTTCTACACCGGACCTCCAAATTCGATTCCGATCGCTCTCCTAAGTCAGAAATCATCTCCCGAAGCTAACCGAACCATCGGAATTAGATTCCGAGCCCTCTAACTCACATGTCAGTGTACGGTTGACTTTTCCAAACTATATCTTCATTAAAGAGACAAGTCATCCCATTTCCTACCAAACTCGATCCGAATTGACTCTAATTCACCAAGTAAATATATTGAAACATGAACAAGCATATAACGGGGAAAACGGGGTGGTAATACATGAGACGACGGGTCAGGTCGTCACCTAATCATCGACTGAATTCGTGAGAATTATTAGAACATTAGAGTGAATTAAACTAGAGTTACATCTCAAATAGTCATCTTGCACCTATCCTGTCAAACCCTTATTCCTCACATTAATAAGAAACCAACATTGTGAATCTTCAATTTATTGTCGTCAATTTTCAAGTTCTTTATTTTAGTAGTTAAACACAATTCATAATTTGTTAACTCAAGTGTTGATTCCCCGAAATAGTAATTAAACCAAATATTACTTGAACATTGTTTAAATCTAATTCATGTGGAGACGATATTATACTATAATATCATTGATTAAGGAGCATCAATTTCGTATTATGTTTTGCACTCGTCAATGTGTGCTCAAATTATGGTTGAAATAATTCTTGCAAATTTTTAGGTGATTTGACTCATCTCTTCCAGATCACTACAAACAAGTGATTTCAGGACTGTTATCAAGAATTAGGAGAGAGATCAACTACATCATAGTAAGGAGGTGAAGACCATTGTAACTTCAGTTGTTGTACTAACACTAATAATTGTTATTTCCTTCTTAGTCTAGTTAGTTATTAACATATATTATATGTTTCTTCATAACTTTATGTACAATGAAAATAACAAAATTTTTGATGAATTTTTATGGAATGAAAAGTAATGTTTGTCATAAACAAGCAGACATATATAAAAAAACCAAGTTCGATCAGCCTTCTTGGTTGATAAAATTGCTACTGAAAGTTGTCTAGTATAAGAAATAGTTTAAACATTGTGCCAAAATAAAAGTCGTACTCAAACATCCATAGTTAACCTACATATTTAGTGCTGCAACTAACAGACTTAAGCTATAAAAAAAATATGCAGCATATCATTATGGTTGAGAGTGGTTGATGTTCTGCTGAGATTTGCTCAAGTTGGGACATGGAGACTGGCTTGGTTGAGATGAGGAATGAACTTGAGATTGGCAAAGGCTTGCTTGAGTTTGTCTTCTCGTCAACTGTTATTAAACCCCTTTGTGTTATTGCATTTCTTTTTTTTCACCTTAGTCAATGTGTATCCAAGATCAATATTACTCTACCCAACATCCACTATTTTTGTAGGAACAGAAAGTACCCTATCTCTTGATCCACACTGCATAGAAAGTCAAATTCACCCTAACTACTAATCTCTAAATAAATCTCCAAATCCATATCACTTACCCTTTCTATCATTGTCCTTGAATCACTAAATAAGATACCAAATCCAGCAGTTCTTGGTCTTTCTCGAAGTCTAGTAGCTTTTGGCCTTCCTCTAACACTAGATAAAATACCCTCAGAAGTCCTTGATCTCATACTTTAGTATCCTGATATAGGATAAAGTACTATCTAATAATGTAAAAATGATGGTTGAGTTACAACTCAACTAAAGTAAAAAATGAATACTTACAGATGCACCTGCAACAGCTGATAGTATTTCTGGTAGCAGTAGTTACATATCTACTTGCAGCCTGAGATGGTTAAGTATTTCTGGTACCAACAGTTTTAGATCAACTTGTAGTAGCCGATGGTTGAGTTGTTCCTTGAGCGGCCTGAGTATCCTGAGTATTTCTAGTAATAGCAATTCCAGATCCACTAGCAGTTGTTGATGTTTGAGTTGTTACGTGAGTAGCATTAGCATTTCTGGTACCAGTAGCTCCAAATCTTTGTCATTTATGAAATTTTCAAAAAAATATGAATTAAAGAAACAAACAAAATACAAGTCACAAACAGAAAACAAATAAATGTATTATCTGATCATTTGCTAGGATAGGACGTACCTTCTTGTTATGGCCTATTGTTTACAATGAGGGCCCATCAATGGTGTCCATTTCCCCGATCTCTTACTAAATTTCATTTTAGGTTCATCTTGAGCTTTTCTTCTATTTTTCTTAGGCCTACCAGGCATCTTAGTAATTACAGGAGGCTCAACAGTGGGATTCTGAGTTGATGGCCACATTTCCATGTTGGTTAATGGCTGTATGTAACAACTGAAAGACTTCAGGTATGTTTCTTTCTTGTACTAGTGAACAACATAGTCAGCAGGCTCAAATCTCCTAAAAAATATTGCACATATTTTTTGAGCTATTTATTTGAGATGCCATGCATGTATTTTTGACGAAGTTAACAATATGTTTGTATACCCCATGTTGTATCTCATGCACAATATCCTCATTCCATTTAAATTCATGCCTAACTGCATTTGAGATTGTTATTATATGTACCCCATTGCCATAAGAGATACATCAGAAATCTACCTTTTTGCAAATTCTCTCATGGTAGTCATCCTCTCTATAACCTTCACTCTAATCTCCTCTAACACGGTTATGATAGACTTGTACCTAGCAGACAAGATCCAACTGTTAAAAGTCTCACACGTGTTGTTTTGCACATAATCACATTTACTCGAATCTTTAGAGAATTATCTACACCAAAATTATTTGGGTTATCTCAGCAAATCCTTAGTTATCTCACTGTCACCCAATTCTGCCAACTCATCTACCTTAGCCTTCATATATTCTTCAAATAAAGCTCTTGCACAGGCCCAGAACTTCTTCCGTCTTTTCTCACTTTTCCACTTTTGTTTCCAGTTGCTCTATATGTGTCTTGCACACATTTTGTGCTCAACATTTGGCATCAACTCAGCCATAGATTGAACAAGTCCCTTCAGAAACAAGAAAAATTAGAATATAAAAAACATATATAAAGAATTACAGGAAGATTAAAAAGAAATATATACCTTTTGCATATCATAAATGATAGTCAGTCCTTCACATTGGGATTTTGTGAGCAGAAAATCATGCATAAGGCACCTAAAAACGATGACCATGTGTTATTTGTCTCCTTTTCAACCACTTCCCAAGCAACATGATACATTTGGTTGTTACCATCTTTACCAATACATGATAGTAGCTCACCTTGACACACGCCCTTCAGAAATGCTCCATCAAAGCCAATAAAATTTCTACATTCTTCCAAACAAACTATTTCGCAAGAATGTAGACAAATGTAGATCCACAAACATCTCTTTACCATGTATTGATTCCTTTGAAGTCTTCAACACAACATTGCTACCAGAGTTTGTAGATCTCATCATGTTAGTATAATCATATATTCTAGCAAACTCCAGCTTGTAATTACCAGATACTTACCCATGGCCTGATGTTTAGCCCTGGCACAGATAGATTTTCCCACATACACTCCATACTTTATCCGAATCAAGTATGAGCACCAAAGACCTGGTGGTTTGCTTAAGAAGTTAGAAATTCCTGAATGAAAGTGGGAGCATATCACAATGGATTTTGTTGTCAGACTCCCATGGACTCAGAAGAAGTTTGATGCAATATGGGTTGTTGTGGACAGGCTAACCAAGTCGGCACATTTTATTCATGTGGCAATTACCTATTCTTTAGAGTGGTTGGCTGAGATCTACATCTGCGAGATCATTCATCTTTGCTGTATGCCCGTATCTATCAATTCTGATTGAAGTATGTAGTTAACCTAGCACTTTTAGAGGGTAGTACATCGTGAGTTGGGCACTCAAGTTAAGTTAAGCACAACATTTCATCCTCAGACGGACGGACAGTCCAAGCATATTATTTAGATATTAGAGGATATGCTCCACATTTATGTTATAGATTTCGGGGGTTCTTGGGATTAGTTCTTGCCACTTGCGGAGTTTTCCTACAACAACAGCTATGAGTCAAAATTTAGATGGCTCCCTATGAGGTATTATATGAGAGGCTGTACCGATTGCCAATGGATGGTTCGAGCTGGGGATGCTCGATTATTGGGTACAGATTTGGTACAGGATGCCTTGGATAAGGTTAAGATTATTCAAGATTGAAATCACACAGCTCATTCTAGGCAAAAGAGTTATACCGACCATAATGTTCGTGATGTTGCATTCATGGTCGGAGAGAGGGTGTTGCTCGGGGTTCACCCATGAAGGGTGTGACAAGGTTCGAGAAGAAGGGCAAGTTGAGCCCTAGGTATATCTGACCTTTTGTGATTCTTTAGAGAATGGATGAGATGGCTTACAAGCTCATATTTCCACCTAGTTTATCAGCAGTCCATCCGGTGTTCCATGTGTCCATGCTCCGAAAGTATCACAGTGATCCATCCCATATGTTGGATTCTAGCCTGCCAGGTTCAATAGTTGAGGTCAAAGAGTTATACTTCAGTTCGAGTGTAGTGGAGAGGTTAGCCACCTAAAGAAGCTACTTAGGAGTCTGAGTCGGACATGCAGAGTAGATATCCATACCTTTTCACCAGTCCAGTACTTTTCTATGTTCGTTCGAGGACGAACGGTTATTTTAGAGGTGGAGAATGTGATGACCTAATAGGTCATCTAAAGTTTAAACCTTCTGCATTTCAAATCCTCTAATAGATTTTTTAATCCTTTGTTGATTTACGTGCACAGTCTGGATATTTTTCTAGAAGGCTTTTATGTTAGGAATTGATAAAACATGAAACTTTACATTAAAATCCATTTGAGTTGACCTCGGTCCACATTTTGAGAAAACATACTCAAATTTGTGTTTTAACAATCCCGGAGTGTCCGTATCGTGATTTAGGACCTGGGCGTACGACCTAAATCAATTTCGGAGGTCAATAGCTTGAGTTATCATTTTTTGTCGAAAATTAAAAGTTTAAAGGTTTGACCAATGTTTGACGTTGTTGATACTGGGTTCATATTTTGGTTCCGTAATTTGGTATAGGTCCATTCCTATATTTATGACATGTCTACCAAATTTGGTGAGAAACGGAGTTGGTTTGACGTGATTCGAACGTTCGGGTGTTAAAATAGAATCTAAAGTTTTATTGAAAATTTTATTTGATTTGGTGTCTGATTCGTAGTTCTAGGTGTTGTTTTGGTATTTTGATCATGTGAGAAAGTTCGCATCATATTTTTGGACTTGTGTGCATAATTGGTTTGGATCCCTGAAGGCATGGGTGAGTTTTGGATAGCTTACAGGCCTTTTGAACATAGGAAAAATCTATTTTTGAGCATCAGATGTCATCTGGTGCATTGTGCTTCGTGATAGGGAAGCCATTCTCACGACCGCGAAGGGAATCCAAATTGGGGGAGATTTTGTTCTACCCGAACGCGGAGCACTGGGGGCTGCTCTGAACGCAGACAGTCACACGCGAATGCGTAGTTTAGTGAGGTGGGGTATGGGAATTTGAGGTGACTCTATGCGAACACGAGTCCAGTCTCGCAAACACGGAGGTTCGGTGGGCTAAACCTTCGCGATCGCTTAAGACAGTGGGGCTTTGCTCTTTTCGAACGCATCAGGTTTCACGCGAATGTGATGAACACCCAATGCCAGTGAATAAAATAGTTCCAAAATTGGGATTTTGTTCATTCTTTCAAATTTTCAAAATAAGAAAACCCTAGAGGTGATTTTCCCAAGAGTTTTTCTTCCCCAATTTGTTGGTAAGTTATTCCAAACCTTCTTTTTTTCAATTATCCATTACATTTCATAAGATTTTACCTAAAATCTAGTATTTCCATGGTAGAAATTGAGGATTCGGGTAGAATTAGGGAATTTGAAAAAAAAATTAAAATTTAGACCTCAAATTGGGGTCGTATATTTCGAAACAAATTATATAACCTGGCTCGGGGGTAAATGGGTAATCGGGTTTTGGTCCGAATTTCGGGTTTGGACCACGGGGCCTGAGGTCCATTTTGACTTTTGGGAAAAAGTGAGGGAATTCTAAATTTATGCATTGTAATTGATTCCTTTAGCAATATTTGATATTATTGAGTCAATTGTGATTAGATACGATCGTTCTGGAGGCGTATTCTAGGGGAAAGGCTCTGGTAGAGCTCTCAGCTGACTACGGAGTGAGGTAAGTATTAAGTTTAACCTTGATTTGAGGGATTAATAAACCCTTGGACTATGTGCTATGTGAATTTCATGTGTTGTGGCATATCTGATGAGTGCTTATACGTCGCCGAATTACTTGTTTCCTTGATTTTACGTTTTCCTTTAATTATTTCCTTCCCTACGTTAGCTGTTATGTACTCTAAATGTCTTTCATACTTTATTTGCTACTTGTTAATCATTGCTCCTCGTGTTAAAAATGTTAGAGAATTCCATATTGACATGACTTACTGCTATTTGACTTAATTGGCTTAATTTCACTTTTTAAAATGCCATTTACTAGACTTGTCTTGTCGTGTAGTATTATATATATGAACTCCCAAGTTGGTACAAGGTTTACTTGCTAGTTCCACTTAATATTTATCAATCGTAGAGATTCTTGTGAGTTGAACTATTGATTTGATTGCACTCATTGAATAGTTGATATTGATATGGTAGGATTGGGTTGCACACCTCAACAGGTGAAATATAGGTGGATTGATACGGAGGAATAACGATAATTTTTTACTGATATAGTGGGATCGGGTTGCATACCACAATAGGCGAAATAAGGGTGGATTGATACAGTGAAATGAGGTGAATTATGATACTGATTTTTTTATATAGTGGGATTTCTACGCTGCAACATATATTTATTTATGATTTTTGATATTGTCACGGTGAAATAAGGGAGGATTGTTTTGTACGGTGGGATTGCGTTGCACGGCGCAACATCATATGATTTCTATTTCCTTGAGTTTTGTTGATTTTTTGGTATTTTCACTTGAAATTCTAAGGATTGGTAATTCTAATTGTCACTGATTTATTTCTTGAGGCTGTAGCCATTATCTTCAGTTAACTGTCTCATTTTATTCCATATTTCCTTCACCTGTATTTATTATATACTGCGTACAGGTTGTAGTGTGAGTGACCTGCCGTAGCCTCGCCACTATTTCGTCGAGGTTAGGCTCGGAACTTACAGAGTACATAGGGTTGGTTGTACTCATACTAAACTTTGCATTTTTTTTTATAGATTTTGGAATCGGTCCCAACAACAGTTATTAGCATGCTCGGATTGGCCAGCCTTGTGGAGACTTGAGGTACAACTGTTCAGTGTCCGAAGCTCCTAAAGAGAGGTGATTTGTGTGGTACCCAATTTTCGCTTAACTGAACTATAAAAGAACCTGGTTCTTCTAGGTATTCCAACTACTACTGTTTGTGGAATAATAAATACAAAAAATAAAGAATACAAAGATTTTACGTGGAAAACACATGGCCCAAAAGGTGAAAAAACAACGGCGTACTACTCAGTAGGATTTTTTCGAACTTCTACTAAAATCACTGAGCCAAAAATAGCATTTACAGAACTCTTTGTAAACCTAAGGAGTAACTCTAATCCAGTTGTGGCACACAACCTCAACTGTTGTGACAACTTCAAGTTAACTATAACTTGAACACTCTAGGTACCTAATACAATTGCTTCTATGAAAGGTACAATGTAAAATCACCTACTACAATTGAACAAGAATAAAAGATAGACACATGGAATTTGTTCTTCTATCTTGTTCAAGCAACTTCAGGATTGCACACTCAAATCACACATAAATTGCATGCAAAATTGCCTTGTTCTTTTGCTCTCAATTTAAGTTTATCTTCTGCTTATGTGCAACCCTTGTAAAATAAAACAACACTGACATTTAATAGTTTAGTAATTAGAATTTGACTGGGATTCAATTGCTACTCTTCTATCGTGGAAGAGTTCATGATGATCTCAAACTCTAACACTATCTTTATCCTAAACTGTGTTCTCTCCATGTAAGGAGTCTTTCTCTCCTTATGCAATATGCAACCTTTGCAATCAGATCAGGAGATATTTATTCTTGATCAGTTAGATTTATCTCCTTCACGTGCATCTCACATATACAGGTTGATCATGACTGTGCTTCACAAGATGGACCTGGTCCATGTTTGAGTTCTTTTTTGTCAATCTTCAAAACTTCACATGTTCTTGGGCCAAAAATCTGTGCTTTTTACTTACTTGGATCCTATAAGAACTCAGCTCAACCATCAAAACAAAGTGTAGAAAATTTACTCATCATCAAGGATGAGGTTAATTAGGTTATAAATATCACTTATTCAGAATGTGTGTAAAGCACAAATTTCTTCCCCTTTTTGGCATCATTGAAAAGTTGCATACAAAGTGTGAGTCCCAGATTTAAATAAGTACTCATGGCCACTGGGGCAACTGCAAGTGCAATCATGTTTTAATCATCATTAATCAAGAAAACATATTTAAACTATCAAGGAAAGATTAACATTGAACAAGAGCAAAAACAGTAGATCTCATTAATAGAGATATGTTGCTACCACAATCCACAACCAGAAAATAAAAAATATTTAAAACATGAGCAAAAAGATAGAAAAATCCCTAATCCGAGTCATTGAAGGTACTAAACAGGTTCAGGAGACAAAAGCAAGGATTCCTAAGGCTTGGGGGAGTTAGAGGGTTGGTTTTAGGATTGTAAAAGATTTAGCATATTATGAAGAATTCCATCATTCTTCTCCTTTTCTTTGGTAAGATCAGTTTTGAGAGCATCCCTCTCAGATTCCACCTCTGCCACACGAGCCTTGAGCCTAGCTATCTCAGCATCCTTGGCTTCACATTCCTGAACAAGTGCCCTGACTTTGCTATTGATAAGAGTGTTCTTGGATGAACCAGGTTCCTTTGGGATGGCATTGACTAAATAGTCCCAAGCAATCAGAGTATTAATGCCAAATTGGTCCTTTCTTGAAGCCATTTCCCATTTTTTTAGAGGCACATTGCACCTATCCAGAACTGTAGTCAGAATAAAACCATAGGGGGTAGCATGAGCCTTGGAGTCATTGATGGCCCTATCCAATAATTTGATAATGAGTGCAGGCCAATTAATTTGCATTCCTCTTTCCAGGCATTCCATCAGCACTAAGTTCATATAATTTGCAATATGCCTTCTCTCATATCTGGACAGTAGGCACTTGTTGACAAACTCAAAGATGACTTTGTGCCGTGGCCTCATTTTGCTATTCTGAATGGCCCTAGCCTCATTCACATCTTCAGCATAACAGAACCTCCTGGTAATTGCAAGGGCAATAGTGAGGGAGTCCAGTCAAGGCCACCTTTGCCTTGTATAGTCATCAAACCCTTCATAGGGTATGTCCAGGATCTCTCCCAGTTTTTCTGCATCAAAGGACACTTGAACTCCTTTCACCAGGCTCCTAATATTGCCATCCTTAACCTCTACATTTTCCATAAACTCAATTATCTCATTCCTGGCTAGCCGACCATCCATCTGAAGGACTATGTACTTTTACCCCTAAGCAGCTAAGGCATCCACCAATCTCATCATTCTTGGTTCCACTTGGTCTTTCAGTAGTCTACACTTCAAAATCTTTCTTTTGCCAACCATGGCAAGCTTGTCTTGTTCACCATCAGAATCATCTTCTACTTCTTCTCCACTTCATTCATCATCTTCAGAAATTTTCACTTGTTTATTTTTCACTGCAGACCTTGTCCTCTTGGCTAGTAAAGATTCAGTGGCCTCATACACAGAGGAAGACTTCTTGGAAGAAGTCTTGGGCTTTTTGGGCTTAGGGGTTTAAACCTCCACTGTTTGAACTTTCTCTTGATGGACATGTTCCATCACTTCAACCTTCACAACTTCTAAGGACTCTGTAACCTTCCCTTTTCCTTTAGCCAGCTTTTTCTTCTTACTCTCAGCTAGTGCCTCTTGGAGATCGCTCTCACTCTGATTCACCCTGCTTCTTGTAACTATACCCTTTGGCAATGAAAATTTAGTAGTTGTTGGGGGATAAAACCTTTCTTTTTTTGGAGGGTTTAGGAACACTAGGGGTTTTTGGTGTGGGAGTTCTTCATTTCTTTGGGTCATAGCTTGCCCCAACCTTTTTCAACAGGTCTGCTAGGGTCTCTTCAGTAGATAAACTGGGTTCATCTCCATGTGTGCTTTGATTAACCATCCCCTCAGTAGCATCACAAGAACCACTTCCCCCTGACTTCTTGCCACTCTCTTCTAACCTTTCTTGCTCAACCCCACATATAGCAGGTACATGCAAATCAGCAGTGGGTGAATGATCAACCACTCATTTCCCATTTCCCTTCTCTTCACCACATGTACCATCTCTATCTTTTTCTTTTTTAGATTTCTTTTACCTCCACTCCTTCGTAACTCAGGTAATTCTACATCCCTGATAGGCCCAACTAGAACAAACCTAGTTTCTAGATTTTCAGAAAGAGAAGAACTAAACTTGGAAGGGGATTCTTTAGTCTTTTCAGATTCAAAAAACCCAGGTCCTTCCCCCTTACTAGCGGATTTGTATGACTCGAAATAAGAGCTAGAGTCAGAGTTGGACTTGGGTTTCCTTTAATTTCATACTTAATTTCTTCCTGAGAGTCCCAAATGCTACTGTCTTCCGAGCAAGCATTTTCACCCTTCCCAGCCTCAGTTTGGGAGATGTACTAGGTGGAGGAGGTGTAGATAAATTAGAGGGAGTGGGTGGCGGAGGAGTTCTAGGACTGTCTTATGGGTTGGTCATGATCGCTAGTTTTTGAGCGAATTTATGAGTTTGAATTTTGGAGAAGAAGAAGGCAAGTGAAAATGAAGAGAAATTTTTGACGGTTTAGAATTATGAATTTGGCTGAAGGAATGATGTGTATTTAAAGATAAATACACATTGAATGTATAACAGCAGCTTTAGCAGTGGTAAATTAGAGATCTAATCAACCTGAAATTTCAGGTTTGAATGATCAGTTAAGCTTCCCTAGATTTGAGGCAAATTTTGTGGTTTAGAGTTCTAAGGCTGACGGAACTGGTTTAAAGCTAACAGATAGAATTTTATAAGGAACTGAACAATTGTAGGACTTTTGCTCATGATTAAATATTTATATTTCTAATTTTGCAGAGTATAGAAAACCTACCTTAGCTTTCAGATGAACCCATATTGATGAACCAGGTTCTTCATTTAGAATTCTCTTGAACATGCCTCAATTTACCGTAATAGAGAAAATTTTGTAAGAGATCAGTGATTCATATTAACACATATCACATGAGTATACTAATTGTAGTATAAGTTGAGTAAAAATTAATCTAAATATTTACACAAATTCTGATTTCCTAGCCAAAAAAATTCAACTTTTTTTTTTTGCATTTTGAACTGGTCCTATTAGGTGATCTTAATCATCCCTATTTCCAACTTGTTCCTCTTAAAGTTTTCTCTACTCAATGCTTTAGTGAAGATGTCAGCAATTTGTTTATCAGTAGCACAGAATTCTATGGAGATCAATCCTTTCTCATAGTTATCTCATAAGGAATGGTGTCTAACATCCATGTGCTTAGTACTCTTATGATGAACAAGGTTCTTTGTCATACTTATAGCACTAGTGTTATCACAGAAGATAGGAATGCAACCAACTTCTATGCCAAAATCTACCAGTTGCTGTTTGATCCACTGCAATTGAGCACAACAAGAGACAGCGACAACATATTCAGCCTCAACAGTGGATAAGGCCACTGAATTTTGCTTTTTAGTGGCCCATGATACAAGACATGATCCAAGAAAATGCGCCATACCTGAGGTGCTTTCCTTTCCACAAGGAAACCTGCATAATCAACATCAGCATACCCTGCTAGGTTGAAATTACTATCTTTAGGGTACCAAAGACACAGATCAGTAGTGCATTTCAAATATCTCAGTATCCTCTTGATGGCTGTCAAGTAAGACTCCTTTAGATTAGCCTGAAAGCAAGCACAAAGCTTTATATTGAAAACTGTGTCAAGTTTGCTGGCAGTAAGGTACAAAAGTGAACCAATCATAACCCTATACAATTTTTGATCAACAGATGAACCAGGTTCATCTATGTCTAATTTAGTGGCTATTGCAATGAGCGTGTCTATTTCCTTTGATTCATCCATTTTAAGATTTTTGGCCAGCTCAGTTGCATATTTTTGTTTATGGATCATGGTTCCATTTGGGCTTTGTTTGATCTATAAACCTTATAAAAAATTAAGCCCACCCATCATAATCATTTCAAACTGACTCCACATTAATTTGACAAATCCTTAGTTTGTAAGTGGTGGCCCCAAAAATTATGTAATGAATATATATTTGTACCACCAGAAGATCCTTACCTTTTTCCCTCAAGAATAGAGTACTGTCAATTTTACCTCTTTTGTAGCCATGTTCAAGTAGGAATTTGGACAATCGTTCATACCATGCTCTAGGATCCTGCTTGAGTCCATAGAGGGCCTTCTCTAATTTGTACGCATGCTCAGGACATTCCTTTCTCTCAAACCCTGGAGGTTGGTTCACAAACACTTCTTCTTTTAGGTAGCCATTCAGGAAGGCACTTTTGACATCCATCTGATGAAGTGTGAATTCCATGTGTGCTGCAAAGGCTATGAGGAGTTTTATCACCTCTAGTCTTGCAACTAGATCAAAAGTCCCATCATAATTTATACCCTCCTCTTAGCTGTAACCTTGGACCACCAGTCTTGCCTTGTTTCTTGTAACTGTTCCATCTTCATCAAGTTTGTTTTTGAAGACCCATTTTGTTCCAATTACTTATCTGTCATTGGGTGTTGGAACTAGATGCCAAACTTGACTTCACTCGAACATTTTGAGTTCATCTTGCATTGCATTTACCCAATCTGCATCCTGCAAATCCTCAACAATATTTTAAAGTTCAATTAGGGATAGGAAAACATCAAAAGCACATAGATTCTTTAATTTTTATCTAGTTTTGACTCCAGGGGTTGTATTATTAATTATGTTCTCAATAGGATGAGAACTTTGATAGTTGTGAGGTTTCACAACCAACTGATTTCTGCTTGATATTTCCCCCATGTTCTGTTGCTGAGGAATAAAGTAATGAGCAGGTTCCTTTAAAGGATTGGTTTTAGTTCCTCTTTGATCATTTCCCCCTATCGGGTTGCCTTGGATAGAAGAACATGTTCCATCACATATTCCTTCTTTTAGTGCCACTTTAGCTTAAGCTGAGACTTCAATCAAATCTTTTACCAGCCCAATGACTTCATCTTCATGTTCCTGTCTCTCAAAAAGAATGTTAGTTTCATCAAACACTACATGCACACCTTTTTCTACATACAAAGTTCTTTTATTAAACACTTCATATGCTTTGCTTTGTGAAAAATATCCCAAGAATACTCCCTCATCACTTCTGGGATCAAGCTTACCTAGGGTGCTCTCTCCATTATTGTGCACAAAGCACTTGCATCCAAATGCCCTAAGATGGGGTATATTTGGTTTTCTCCATTTAAGTAATTCATAGGGAGTCTTCTCTACAAGAGGTCTAGTCATGCATCTATTGATGATATAACATGCATTGTTTATAGCCTCTGCCCAGAAGCTGTGGGGGAATTTACTAAAAAGCAGCATAGTCCTAGCCATATCTTCAAGAGTCCTGTTCTTTCTTTCAACCAATCCATTTTGTTGAGGAGTCCTAGGGGCAGAGAAGTTATTGTCTATACCATGCTCATCACAAAATTCAGCAAACTTAGCATTTTGAAATTCAATTCCATGATCATACTTAATAGATGCAAGTTGATTACCTAGTTGTTTCCGATTCGTACTAACAAAGGCAGTAGACATGTCAAACAATTCATCTTTAGATGTTAAGAATAGTAACCAGGTAAACCTTGAATAATCATCAACAAGTACCATCACATATTTCTTACCACCTCTGCTCAATGTTCTCATTGGACCACAGAGATCCATATGAACTAGTTCCAACGTCCTGGTTGTGCTTACCATTTTCTTGCTTTTAAAGGATGATCTTACCTGCTTCCACCTTGCACAGGCCTCACAAACTTTGTCTTCCTTTAACTTGATGTTAGGTAACCCTATCGCCAAGTCCTTGGAGACTAATTTGTTGAGTTGATTCAGACTTGCATGACCAAGTTTTTTGTACCACAGGAGGGGATCATTGTCCAATACACTCAAGCAAGTGAGTTCATTTTCTGAAAGAGTAGAAAAATCTACAATGTAAATATTGTTAACTCTTTTTTCCTGCAAAACAATCTTGTCGGTGGTAAGGTTAATTACAAAGAATTTGGTAGAGGTAAATGCTACAAAGTTACCTTTGTCACACAGTTGTGATACACTGATTAGGCTGTATTTCAAGCCATATATCAAGTAGACATTCTCAATAGAGTGTGATTCTGTCTTACCTACCTTTCCAACCCCAATAATCTCATCTTTCTTCCCATTTCCAAAGGAGACATTACCTCCTTTAAAGTTCTCAAGTGAAAGGAACTAGTTCTTGTATCTAGTCATATGTTTTTAGCAGCCACTATCCATGTACCATATTTGGCTACTTCCCTTCACTTGGACCTCTTGTTCATCATCTGATTCTCCGATGGCCATAAGTGCTTGTTCATCTCCAGCTTCATCTTCTGAATCCTCATCTGATATTTCTTCCCAAACAATAACCATAGCCTTTGTTAATCCTTTATTCATTTTGGGTTGAACCTATTCCTTCGTTTAGCCCTTTCCTTCTTCCATTAAATTTCCCACTGAGGACAGTTCTTGATCATGTGATCAGTCTTACCACATTTGTAGCAACCGTCGTTGGTCTATTTCTCAGTAGCCCTTGGTTTGTTGAAAGTTGTACCTCTTAAAGAACCCTTTCCTCTCATTAGGTACTTTTTGAAATCCCTTGTGATCATGACCATTTCATCATCCTTCAAATTTGCACCTTCAGCTATTCTGAGAGCCAGACTCCTTTCCTTCCTAGGTGCATCCATTTTCATGGTTTGCCTTCTCAGTTCATATGTAGTGAGGTTTCTAATCAGTTCATCCATCTTGAGAGTAGTAATGTTCTTTGATTCCTGAATAGTAGTGATTTTGCTTTCCCAAGTCACTAGTAAGACCCTCGACAAGATTTTCTGAACCTTGTCTTCTTCAAAGATAATTCTCCCAGGAGATTTTTCATTTTTAGTGTTGTGAACCTTGTGTACATCTCCTGAATAATTTCTCCTTCCTTCATAGTGAAATTCTCATATTGAGAATATAGCAGTGTTCCTCTTGATCTCTTTACTTGAGAAGTTCCTTCATGAGTCACTTGTAAAATGTCCCATATCTCCTTGGTAGTAGTACAACTTTGAATCCTGCTTTACTCGTCTGGACTCAGTCCACACACAAGCCATTTTGTAAGGCCCCGTGAAAATTTGTGTTGAAAAACATAGTAGCTTGTAGTGTCAAGTTCCAAATATGTGTTAGGAATGTGTAAAATTCCTTGTGGCGAGCTTGCGAGCCACGGTTCGTATCCTTTGTACTAATCTAAGCATTCAAAAATCAAAGAATCAAAATTTTCCAGAAAAATACTATTTTTACGGTCCAGAATGCGGTCGCAAATCAAGTATACGAACCGCATTTCTGCCGCAGATTGAGTCAGTGGTTTGGTTAAAATTGAGGTCAAAATGCGGTCCATTGTACGATCGCATAATTGATATGTGGACTGCATTTCTATCGTAAAATGAGTCAATGCGTTAGTCAAATTTGAGGTAAAAATGTGGTGCATTATGCGACCGCAAATTATGTATGCAGACCGCATTTCCGCCACAAACCCAAACAAAATGTTTAGTGTTTTGGAGCACTTTTGTGGTTCATTATGCAGACTGCATTTCCACTCTGTGTTCACAAAGTGCGACCGCAAACCTGACTCGGGCTCCTATTTCTAAATTTTAAACCCGACCCCTTTTTCAATAAAACACCCAATCCCTCATTTTAACATATTTTCTGAACAAACTGGAGAGAGGAAGGGAGAATTCTTAGGAGAGGAAGTCTTGCAATCATGCTTATGATTCTTCAAAGTCACCCGATCCGGGAAATTTCAAGTAATTGTCTTCATCTCTATTCTTGCAGGTAAAATCCCCAACCATTTTTCATTGGTTTTTAGGTTTAAACAAAGAGGGGAATTCTCATGCATTGATTCTTGAAAATAAAGCTGAAATATACATGCATGACTTTTAAAACCTAAAATCTAGCAAGAGGAATTGATTAGGAGTAAAGTATTGTACAAAGAGGGGTTGATGACCTAAATAAGTTCGGGTAGTAATTGTGAACTTCAATTCTAAGATATATGTGTTAACTTGTGGACTTGATTGATGTTGCTAGACTGTTGGGTGAATTGAAAGTAGAAGTTAAAAAGGGAATTTGGCTTAGGTATGTATGGCTAAATTTAACCTTTGTAAAGTCACCTTGTTGGTATACGGGTAAGTGGTATGTTTTACTTATGTGGATTACTTGTGAATTCTTGTGATTAATATGCCTTGAACATTGTCGGTTAAGTTTTTCCATTATAATGGTATGAGTAAATGTCAATAACCCAAGTGTGTGTGGGAATGAATGTGTTATATGGTAAGAGCTGTGAAATAAACTGTGGAAAGAAATCGTAATTGATGCAATTGAAACAACTGTGGCAATATCATATGTGACTTGTTGTGGACAATTATCATTATGACTTGAAATGTATACGGGCTACTGTATATATTGGAATTGGTATTGATGAATATGAACACTCTTTGTGAATTGTTATTGTTGTGGTGTGAGATATGATTGTCCGATGGGATCAGGTTGCGCACGCCGCAACATGAAGTAATAAGGTGTGGGTTGTGGTGATAAGGGTGGCTAAGGTAATAAGGGTGGAAAAATGATTGAAATCACTATTGAAATGAAATTATGTGAAAGTTGTGA
Source organism: Nicotiana glauca (assembly GCA_026770625.1). Lineage (NCBI taxonomy): Eukaryota > Viridiplantae > Streptophyta > Magnoliopsida > Solanales > Solanaceae > Nicotiana > Nicotiana glauca. The sequence goes on along the minus strand of MU726691.1, from coordinate 49,894 downwards.
AATCATTGATGTAACAAAATGATGTTGAAAGGGGAAAATGAGAGATTGTGAATCTTGTTTGGATTTGGTTGCTCCTTTCGTGTGCATTTGAGTTGTCGATTCTATTACTGTTGTTATCTATGTATTTGTTTACTTTACTTTGGGTAAAGTTTGTTCATACATACCAATACAATTCAAGTGTGCTGACGTCCCTTTTACCGGGGGCGCTACATTCATGTTATGATTGTAGGTGGTTCCACAGCAAATACTCCAGTCCACCAGCAGTAGCACTCCTTCACTCCCCGTCAGCTATTTTGCTGAGTCCCTTTCCTCTCAGGTCCTTGTGTGGATCAAGCCACTTTTCTTCTCAGAATCTTATTTTGGTATTTGTGTAAGGTATAGCCGGAGCCTTGTTACCAACAAGTATTATAATACTCTTTTGTATCCTTAGAGGCTCCGTAGATAGGAAATGTGGGTTATGTACTTATGTATTTTGAGTCAGTATAACTTGTAAACCACGCTAAGAAACTGCGTATGTTATGTAAATTTCATAAGGATGTGGTTAAGTTATACATGGCTATTTCACTTGTTTAATAGGTAATGAAAATGCGGGGTAACACGTGGGATAGAAAAGGCACCCAGGTTCGCTTGACTAGGGTTGCCCGGTCGAGCACCGATCACGTCCCTCGAATTTGGGGCATGACACATTTCTTCCCCTTGGCTTTCTTCTCCCATTTCTTCAAGTCTTCAGCAGTGCAGCCAGCTCTTGTCTTTGGCACATTCACTCCTTCAGCATTCTTCTTTATAGTTGCTAGGGGACCATCAATGACTATGTCTGAGAGTTCATAGTCTTCTCCTATGATATGATATCTCATCATGTTCTTCCACCAATAATAGTACTGACCATTAAAGAGTGGAGGCCTAGCAGTGGATTGTCCTTCTCAGTTTCCAGGTGGTGCAATCATCTTGATCTTTTCCTAAGGTGTTAACCTCTTCAAGGATAACCTACTCTAATACCAATTGAAGTTTTAAGCATCAATACCACACAAGAGGGGGGGGGGGGAAATTTATGTGGTACCCAATTTTCGCTTAACTGAACTGTAGAAGAACCTGGTTCTTTTAGGTGTTCCAACTACTACTGTTTGCGGAATAATAAATACAGAAAATAAAAATATAGAGATTTTACGTGGAAAATACCTGGTTTAAAAGGTGAAAAAACCACGAACTACTACTCAGAAGGATTTTCCCAAACTTCTACTAAAATTACTGATCCAAAAATAGCATTTACAAAACTCTTTATAAAACTAAAGATTAACTCTAATCCCGTTGTGACACACAACCTCAACTGTTGCGACAACTTCAAGTTAACTCTAACTTGAACACTCTAGGTACCTAATACAATTGCTTCTATGAAAGCTAAAAGGTAAAATGTAAAATTACCTACTACAATTAAACTAGAATAAAAGATAGACACATGGAATGGTTCTTCTATCTCATTCAAGTAGCTTCAGGATTGCACACTCAAATCATACATAAATTTCTTGCAAAATTGCCTTGCTCTTTTGCTCTTAATTTTAAGTTCAACTTCTGCTTATCTGTAACCCTTATAAAAGAGAACAACACTGACATTTAATAGGTTAGTAATCAGAGTTTGACTGGGATTCAATTGCTACTCTTCTATCGTAGAAGAGTTCATGGTGATCTCAAACTCTAACACTATCTTCATCCTAAACTGTGTTCTCTCCATATAAGGAGTCTTTCTCTCCTTATCCAATATGTAACCTTTTCGATTAGGACAGGAGATATTGCTTCTTGATCAGGTAGATTTATCTTTTTCATGTTCATCTCACATGTACAGGTTGATCATGACTGTGCTACACAAGATGGACCTGGTCCATGTTTGAGTTCTTTTGTCAATCTTCAAAACTTCACCTGTTCTTGGGCCAATGCGGTCACTACAAATATATTTCGGTTAACAAGTCCGGAGTCGAATCCCACGGTGAATTAACATATCAATCACACTTATTTGACCCACAGAGTTCACGTATTTAATCTTCAGAGATATTTGATTAACAATTTGGTGTTTATTAACTAAATATTATGTAATAAAAATGTAGTAAATTAAGACTAGCTATAGACTAATTGTAAGCAAGAGTGAGAATGGCCTAAGGTTATGCTTTCCCCTCTAGTCGGAATATTTTTCAATATGTTTGCTTCAAATTTGCCTAAGTCTTCTCTATCGATCATGAGCACTATGACTACCGTAACACTCTCCCGAGTAACTATTAAAATATACTAGATATATTCTCCCGAATTATGCTAGCTGGCCTTAGTTACAACTCACTTAGATCGTACCCAAGGTTTCGTTATCCCTAATCCCACCTTTAAACCCTTCGTATTGATTCCTCATTTACATTAGGAGTGGTTTTGTTCAACAACTATCTAAATATACACTCTCTCTCAAGTAATGCATATGAAATAGGCACAGCCGATTGATGGCCCTTCAATCAACAACAATCACAATATAGTTGAACAAATAGAGAAATTATTAAGGCAAATCTAACATATCAGAAATTCATCCTCCAGAGGTTCCATCAAAACCCTAGACTAAATGCTTAGCTACTCATAGTAAAATAAAATAGAACCGTGAAATCTTTCATAATTCACAAAATAATGATAACAAGAAGAAGAATGAAAAACTCTATCTTGATCTTCTCACACTTGTTCTTACCTCCAATTGAGTTTAAAAACAAGCTTAACCTTCACTTGGGCTAGTTTGTTGAGTTTATATAGGGTTAGGATAAGTTTCCCATTCTTTACACTTTAGCCCTTAAATTTTCTTATCCTTCTCCAAATTGACCGCGGTCGCGGGCCAACCGTGGTCCGACCGCGATCATTTTAGACTTTCTGCTTTTCAGCTTTTTTTCACCGTGTTCCAGTCGCGGTGGGCTGTTGCCCAGTTTTTCTTCGCCTTTTCTTGCTCGTTTTCATCTGAGCTCTTCTCGATTGGTCTTGTATCTACATATTTGACCCCAAAACACTCTATATCCTCCTCCTAACTCGGAGTAGCTCCTTCAAAGCATAAAAACCTCAATCATAGCATTTTGTTATCCTTTAGCACTTAAAATATTGATAAAGTATGGTTAATTTAGAGCATAAATAGCATCTACATCGCTTAATATAGGCTACTATCAACACCCCCCATACTTAAACCGTTACTAGTCCTCTAGGAACAAAACCACACTCTATGGCCTAATCATCATTGGGTCACTTCCCTACTCCTTATACCAAGAATACTTCACATAGGTAGACTACCTTAGCGTAACATCCTAACGTCAAGAATGGACTCTCTCTAGCCACTTATTGTCCCTAACCGGCTTTCATACTCTCAGCCAGAGGTCCAGACTTACATTTCCTTCACGAATCACGTGCCTACTCACGACAAAGAGACTTGTGTCATGGTCATTATAATTCACACACCGAGGAGTTCAAGTACGTAAGATTTCACTCACCATCAGAAATAAATTCTTATGCCACAAGCAATGCACCATAGGCTTAGTGAAATACTTGTCTAATCGAGCGCATTTGGTCTAGAATCAAGTGGGACTTTATTAGGTTGTAATGTTGGTTGCGGGACATGTAGAATACATATGGGTATAGTGACTACTGCTCCCTAAGAATTCAATATATTTTTCTTTTTTAAGCTCATACCTTTGTCAAACCTTCATTCCACCTTTACATCATTGAGTTAAACCCCCTACTTCTTTAAGCACACTTTCTTTTTTAAGAGCCACCACCATTTTGAGACTTATTCTTTTAAAAATTGTTCAGCTCAGTCTTTTTTATTATTATTATTGTCTTCTTAGTTCCACTCATAAGCCCAACCAACCACCCACACTTTAACTTTTTTATATTCATTACAATTCAAGTGCTTCTAAGAGGTCATAGGGTTAAAAAAACTAGACAATTCAAAACTTGGGTAAGGCTTGTACTGTAGTTGCCAAAGAAACAGGATTAGAGGCTCAAAGGGGTTAACTAGGATATATACAATCAGGTGGTTGAAAATATATATATATATATATATATATATATATATATATATATATATATATATATATATATATATATATATAGGTTCAACATGGAAACGCGTATATCACTTTCCAGACCAATTAAGACTACCATTTTGCTTCGTACACACACAGTGCAAGTTCTATGCATTGAGTGTTAGCATAAAATACACAAAACCTCACTCACATATGGCATATGACTCAATTTAGGTAGGACCATCAGACACTCTACTCAAGGTGCTTAAGACAACTCAAGAACACATAATTTAATGCTTTATTGCTAGAGTCACTAATGAGCCTAAGTGTCACACTAAAGCAATCTCTACTCAAGTTACCATGGAGTTAAGGGATCCTATTTCTATTCTTCCTTACCCAAAAATTCCTAATCTAAAAAAAAAATAAAAACAACCTAACTCCACCCGGTTCAAATGGAAACCCTTGGAAAAGAACCGTGGTGTAAAAAAAAATTAAGGGGAAGTTGACACACTACCTAATTTTTTTTGACTTAAGTACCTCAAGAGACCAGTCGAGAGGTGTCCGTCTTCGGGCCAAGTCAAAGTTAATTAACAACAACCAAAAACACCAAACAAATTTATACAATTGTAAAACAACAACCGTCCCCCACCCCACACATAAAGATTTGGCATGTTCCCATGTCAATAAAATTAAAGCAGAGTAAGGTAAGAAGACTTCCCTGGTGCTTAGTCCTGATCGGAGACGGTGCCAGGATTGAGGTGACACGCTCGTCCTAGCGCCCGGATCCGGCCCATGATATTTTTCTCTGACCTAGCATTTTGAGTAGCCAAAGTGTCAACTCTAGCACTCATGTCATTGACTGAAGTGCATATGCCAACCATATCCTATTCCAAGGCAGTCTTCCGGGTACTCCGGCGAGCCTGTGATGGGCTCGCCTTATCAATAATCTGCCTCGATAGAACGGCAGCATGCATAGCTCCCTCATCATCATCATCATCAGCCACATCATGCTCTTTCCAAACCGTGATTTTTCTAGCCTTGAATGGGGATTTTAATGGCAGCTTCCCATCTACTATGAGATTTTTAGGAACTCGTGAAGCACGACACATCTTGGTGACTAGGGAAGGGAAGTAGAACCCTTTGAGTATTTTTGGGTAGCGAATGAATATTTCATCATGAGCCATATCAAAATCGTGGTGAGTTACAAAACAATAAATCACCACTGCTCTTAGCCCATTAATATCTGTAGTGTTTCTAGATGGCAGCAAACAATTGTTGATGATTGTTAGCCAACACTTAGCTTCCCAAGTGAGAGATTGGGAGTTCAGGGTCATTCTCGACTTTATCCATGCTGGATCCCGGCCAGCCACACAGATTGTTTAAATAATTGGTTGCCACCAGACAAGTGGGAGTTGATAATCTTGGTAATAATCCGTCTCTCCAGTGAAGATTGGCAACTTGTACACTCAGCGGATGGCCTTAAGAGACGTATCCACCGGAGTATTTCATACCGTGACAACCCTATCAACATGGTCCGGTAAATTTATATATAATTCCTTTACCATTAGTACATTGACCTCTTCCGATTCATTAAAAAAGATGTCCGGCTGACGCCTCCTCAATTCTTCATAGATACTTCGGCATTCAACTCCCAAGGCATGCCTGTCAAAGTGTATTTTAGGCACCAAGTTCTTGGATGTCTTTGCATTAAACTTATCTTGAGCCGCTTTGGAGACAAATCGAGTGCGGTCAAACTAGTTCGAACTAGCCTAAGCTCGAGCTCTGGATGAACCTCCTGGCCCACAAGCGGAGGAACCTATGGCACATCTTCTCCTTGACTGATGCATTGTACCTGACAAAACAAGGGCTACTATTAGTGAGGGTTTGAGTTGTGTGAACCCGGGTGGTTACTTAGATTCACCACCACCATGGTCACATTAGCCATTACAGCTCAATTGAGGAAATTTCACAAGCACCTGGTGTGCATGGAACTATGATTTAACACACTTATCTCATAAAAGTACAAACTCTCCCCCCTAAATCAACAAAAATCACTTTACAACTCCACCCCACCATAACTAACTTCACACAACAACACCATGACTTTCTTTACTACATTCTACACATTACCCACTAAAAATAAGAAAACAAAACCAAAAAATTTAACTATAGATATTAAAATAACTCAAACATTAAAATTGCAAAAGAGAAGGGGAGAAGAAAAAAGAATGAAATCATGACATACATGGTTCTTGTAGAGTTGGNGGGGGGGGGGGGGGGGGGAATGGGTTTGTGAGAGATGGGAAGTAGAAGGGGCGTGGGGTTAGGATTTAGAGTAAGAATGAGGAGTGGGGGAAGTTGGGGCGGTTAGGTTTAGAAGAGAAAAAAGAAGAAAGAGAAAAAAAGATTAAAAAAAATAAAATAACAAAATTAATCAGAACTTACCTAGGCGGGAAGAATAGTCATAATTCACCGTGCTCGGCCCGCGTCCCCACTGCAGTTGCGACAAAAAAAATAGAATAGTCATGATTTATCGCGCTGGTCTGTGTCCCCACCGTGATCGCGGTGAATAAAAGAAAAATAAAACAGAATATTCGTGATTGTGAGTACGTGATTTTTGCCCTATATGAATTACTCCCATAATTTCAAACAAAATAATTTCTTTTCATTATTTTTAACTATTTTAATTTTTGTTGATTTTTGTGGCATTTTCTGTCAAATGTTTGCATTTGTCTGTGCACGTTTACTTTATTACTGGAAAACACAAAAAAATACATTGCATTTGCACTTAGGATCTATTTTCACATTTTTAGGATTAATTAGTAAATTAGTTATTTTATAAAAACTGGAAAAATCACAAAAATAGTTTATTTTTGCATTTTTTTTAATTTTAATTGTTGAACTTTGGTAGTTTTCTTTTAATTTAGTTTTTAATTAATTGAGTTAATAATGATTCAGAGTTCAATTAATTTAATGTGGTAAGATAATCTGATTTAGGAATTAATTTTGTTTCATTTTTAGTTTTAATTTAAAAGGGATTAAAAGAAAAGAATTGAAAAAAAGAAAGCAAAAGATGGGCTGATATCAAGCCCAATTCCATTTTTCCCTTTACCCGTTCGTCTCAGCCCAAATAAGTTCCCCCAAACTGCCCTGGTCTTAAGCCTAAATGCCCCAACCCGGTCCAGCCCCCATCCCCTTCAAGACGACGTCATTTCGCTAAGGGAAGATCCCAGCCGTCGAGGTAACTCGATCTAACGGTTGGGAAGTTAGGGTAGATTAATATTTAATTGTCCGAACCGCCCTACCCCCC
>MU726691.1:0-42426 GCA_026770625.1 Nicotiana glauca | reverse complement strand
CCCCCCCCCCCCCCCCCCCAAAGCCTGTCTCCTTCATTTCACTTTCATCAGAGAAGTCCCCGTCGTCTACTGCCCTAGACCGCCGTTGGAAATTGCCTCACGGCGGCATCCGATCACCAAACGACTCCAAAATTACACCATAACACCTCCTCGTCATCGTCATCACAAATCTGACCTTCATGTTCCCCAAATCCCCGTCGAAGTTGTCAAATAGCCCAAACCTTAGGCGCCGCCTCCGCCGATGGCGTCGCCGCCCTCAAACCTAACCAAAATCACACCCCAGGATCTCCTTGACCTCCTCTTCCCAAATCCTAAATCCAAATCCCTCAAATCCAGTTGTAACCCCTCGGATTTTAGATCTATGGTTTCCTTTCAATTGAAAGGGTTTTGAAATTATGCTATGTGTTTGTTCTTGGCAAGAACAAACATATAATATTATTTGAAGACCGGATTCAAAATCAGTCGAGTTAAAGCTCAAAATCAATGAGTGTTCTTAAATTTCTTTTTATCTATAAGTTTTTCCTTTTATGCATTAACTTTCTGATTTTGTTTTGCTTTTGTTCGTCTTCAGTATTTCTTCTATTTTTAGGATTGATTTAGGGAGTGATTGGTTTTGATTACATTTTTTCATTTGATTTGATTGCAACCGTATGATTCCTGTTTAACTACTAGTTTGATTAGTTTAATTTGATAATTTGATTAGTATTTCTGCCTGTGGTTTGATTTTTTTTGCCAGTATTCGATTTTCATTTCTTCTCTAGTCATACTATTTTTTGTGTTAATTTTGTTCACTTCTTAATTTTAGTTTGACTGATAATAGATAGTAGTAGTTTAGTTAGTTAATTCAGAATTAAGAGTTTTGTTATAATTGAATTTGGTTATAGTTGAATGATCTTCAAGTTTTTGATTGACCATGGTTTAGTTTAAAGGGTTAGTTTAGTAATTTTAGGGGGGGCAATTCAAGGGTAGTATAGGCTTTCTAATTAGGGAATCTTTTTGTAACTAAAGCAGGAACCCCTTAGAATCTTCTAGAAGAAGGTTCCAATTAGAATTTCAGGAGCTTAGTTGTGTGACTTGGGCAACAAACTAACAAATAAGGGACTAACTAGCTAAAATTTAAAAATAAAAGAGGGACCTAGAGTGTAAAATAGTAATCTAAAGGCAGTCGTAGACTTTGCTTATAAAAAGGCATGTTCATTGCCTTGTTTAATAAGTTTGGAAAATCTGAAAAATCCCCACAAATTTCTAGAAGTTTTGAGATCTGAAAAAAATTCAAAAATTCCCATTCTAGAGCTTAGAGAAAATCAGAAAAATTCAAAAAAATTCAAATCAGAATATTGAAAACTCTTGAAAATTTCAGGCAACCAAAACTCTAGCAATTACTATTCCATTGAATTTCCTAGAGTAATCGTAGGTTTCCCATTTTTTATTAGCATTCCAATTGATCTAAAGTTGAAAATGGCCTAAGTCTTTTTCGTGTTTTAGTAGCTGAGGTTCAGAAGTTCCTAGGATGATTTTCGAGTTGTTTTTGGTTCATTCAAGCTGTTTCTAGGTTGTTTACTGGTGCTACTTGATTGAAATCACTTCCTGGATTATTTGATAACACTTCCTAGGTGGAATTAGTTTGAAATTGTTGTTGATTACTGCTGACTCCTACTTGCTATCTCACTCCTACTTATTTTCTTTGTCCAACTTCCAGGTACACACCTTGAATCTACCCTAATGTGGCATTCGAATTGGAAATGGAATAAAACTTATACATGAATTTGCTTCCTGATATGTGCTTAGTGGATTCATTGTATATCAATAAGTTTATAGATGCCAACTGATACATGTACTTGTCTAGTATAATTTTAGCTTTGTTTTGTACTTACATGAACAATGGACTATGGACTGGACATATTTTCTGTTAGTTTGCTTCGTTGATTAATTTAGATAGGATTTATGAGTTGATGATTAGTTCAAATATAGGAGTGGTTGAGATGCACTGAGGCTTACCACTGTATCTGCCTATAAGTTTATCTCAAATGCTTATTATCAGATTTTTTTTTTTTTAATTTAATTGGGTTCTGTATGATTCAGGTGTTAGTTCATAAGGGAATTAGGTAACTCATGTTAGGTTTTACACTTGCAGATGCGAACAATATTTGTTTAGTGCTACAATCCTGTCACTCAAATTTTAGAAGATCTGCAAAACATAAATATATCCAATCGTTCACATTTTAGTTCCAAATCTGTTAATGATTGTATGCTGTCCATCTATTTGTCATTAAAAGTGAAGGTAGGAGTATGAATTTATAAGCTGCAGTGCTAATTAATTGGTGCTAAACTTTAAATAGGCAATCAGATCCTTAATTTTACATTTACAAGTTAATCCAATGATAATAACTTAGTATTGATGATCCAGTATCAGTTCCAGTTATTTGAATTATGAAGAGAATTGGGCCAACGTCAGGTCCAACTATTTTAATGAGGGGTCCAAGAATAGTTAGCACTGGGCCAATGTACTTGGCAGTCCATTAAGGACAGACTCCTTTAAATTGGGCTCGCACTCAAGCCTAGCCATCTGGACAGTTTTCCTGAAGCTGAGGGCATTTTCGCTCCTGTTGGGCTGGTTTCGAAGCCCAAATGCTAGAATTATTGAAATCATTGGTTTAATTTCGCAATATAATTTCGGGCCTCCCATGTTAAGTAGCAAATTCGAATTAAGAGGTTTCCCTCTTGTTTGAATTTGGACTTGACCCGGAGGCTCAAATTCCTTGAATGCTATTAATAGTAGTTTATTAACAATTCTAATAAATTAGGCCTTTAGAGACAATCGTTAATAGAGAACAATAGTCCCTTTAGGATAGCCTTTAAAATAAAACGAGGTGCGCCGCGCTAAACAAAATTCACAAGTTGCGTGGCCCTCTTTAATTACTTCATTAAAAATATCTAGAACTCGGGACGTGCCATTTAGCGAATTTTCATGGCCTCCCCCAAAGTTAATAATATGTTAGTCACTTTAGGCGCGTTCTTTAATTATATTACCTTCCTAAATTCGGGTGTGCATTTCATGTGACCCAAATCCAAATCCCAAAATATTGAATAAAATGTGTCGAGGATCCGGGTGCATTTCGTGTGACGTGATCCGAAAACATATTTTAAACGATGTTCAATTTTCTAAAATTAATTAAAAGTGGTAAATAATTTTAAAAATGGCACTATAGGATGACATGTATAAAAATCATATTTTTAGCCAATTATAATAGTTTAAGCAACCGTGCTAGAACTACGGGATCCAGGGGTGCCTAACACCTTCCCTCAGGTCAATAGAATTCCTTATTCAGAATTTCTGGTTCATAGACTGCATTTGGGAAGTCAAAATTTCCTCGATTTGGGATTCCAGATAAACTGGTGACTTGGGACACCAAAAGCCAAACCTATCCCAAGTGGCGACTCTAATAAATAAATAATCTCATCTCGAATAATATTACTTAAAATGGAAAAACTCCCTTATACACTATCCTTCGGGGTAGGTGTGTAAAAAAAGAGGTGTGACAGTGATTCATCGCGCCCGGGACGCGGTGGCCCAGAAACAGAATATGTCTAAAATGTTGTGCCCGAGCTGTGGTCCCGTTGTGCTCGCAATCACGAGATTCCAAAATTTTTTACCTTTTCGGAGTTGGTTCTTGACCCCAACTTCTCCCAATGTGCACCAATCTTGCCATGTACACTAATAAAAGGGTCAGTATCATATACATCAAGTACAACATCAAAACAAAAAGAGAAAGAAAAGAAAACATAGGTTGCCTCCCACGCAGCGCCTGATTTCACCGTGCACAGGACGCAGGAGCACCTCCGCGGAATCTTGATGTCACTCTCGGACCAAACCTAGTGGATGCAGATTCACAGGACGCACAACAAGTATATGAAATGTCTCATACAGACAGGAGCATACGACATAATGACCAGCATGAAGTGCAAAAAACCCCGGCCCGGGAAGAACAGGAAGTTAGTCTTCATGTTATTTATGAGATGTTGCAGGCACAACAATTGGCCATCACTCAGCTACAAAGCCATCCGAGAACCGCCAGCACAATGGCACCTGAGATGGCTCCTCCTACAGAGCGAGTACTTGAAAGGTCGAGCAACAACAGGTCAGTGGTTGATCCTGCCATTGTAAAAATGTTCGAGGACCTCACCAAAAGTATCGAATCAGGAGAGAAAATGATTACAGCCAACGATAAAAGGGTCGAGACCTATAACTCAAGGGTCGATCACATCCCATGTGCGCCCCAACTCCTCAAAGGCTTGGATTCCGAGAAGTTCATTCAAAGGCCATTCCCCGAGGAAGCAGCCCCGAAACGCATCCCGAAGAAGTTCAGAATGCCGGAACTCCCTAAGTACAGCGGCACCTCCAACCCCAACGAACACGTCACTACGTACACCTGCGCAGTAAAAGGAAACGACATAAAGAATGACGAGGTACTACAAAAAAAATTCGGAGAAACAATTTCAAAGGGGGCCATGATGTGGTACCATAATTAGCTCCCAACTCCATAGATTCGTTCTCCATGCTAGAAGACTCCTTAGTAATAGCACACGCCGGAGCCATCAAGGTAGCAACAAAGAAGTCCGACATTTTCAAAATCAAGCAGAGAGAGAACGAGATGCTATGGGAATTCGTATCCCGCTTCGAGATGGAGCAGATGGAGCTGCCACCAGTCTTCGACGATTAGGTAGTACAAGCCTTTACCCAAGGCCTGAACGAATGAAGCTCAATGGCTTCGAAATAGCTGAAGCAGAATCTAATCGAATACCTAGTCGTGACCTGGTCGGACGTCCACAACAAAAACCAGTCAAAGATCAGGGCCGAGGACGACCAACTGGGAGCCCCTTCGGGTTCAACATACCTAAGCAGACTCCTGGAGAAAGAGGCGAAACCAAGCAAAGAAAGGTACCAACCATACCTTAAAGACAGGAAGAACAGCCCGAGGCGTAACCTGCCCCGCAACGATCGAAGGATAGATCTAGGACAGGATCCTGGGGGGATCATCAATAGAAAAAGGTTCGATCGAAACATGGCACCAACGAACGTACCCCACTTATCGGAATACAACTTCAGCGTCGATATATCAGACATCGTGTTTAGTATTGGCAAAATCTGGGAAGCCAAGTGGCCCAAACCAATACAGTCAAACCCTTCACAGATAAATTACAATTTGATGTGTGAGTTCCGCAACACCACGGCCACATGACCGAGGATTGCTATCAACTATGAGAAAAAGTGGCCCGTCTACTCAACAAAGGGCACCTCCGGGAGTTCCTTAGCGATTGGGCCAAAAATTAATTTCGAGACAGGGAGGCAGAGATATAATGCCTTGTTCGGGTGACCATGGATACATTGCATGACAGCAGTACCATCCACCCTCCACCAGATGATAAAATTCCCGACGAAGGACAAATCCAAACCGTTTACGAAGAACATCACGCGACAAGGGAAATGTTTGCAATACATGACGCGCTATCAACGCCCATAACTCCACTCCCGAATAAGCCCACCGGCGAATCAGGTCTCAACCCCAGTCGGATTTGACAAGCATAAAATAGGAATCTGCATCGCGTGTCTGCCTTCGGGCAGTCGTAATAAGCCAACATCAAGGCACCACCTATATATCTCATCCCAAGGTACCACTATTTTTTATTTATTTTTTTTAGATTAGAAATTAACCCTCATACAGGCACTCGACCAAAGATACCAGGATGCTTGCACAATCAGGAGACCTTGAGACCACCTAAAAAGCGTGCCCATTGCACTCTTTTCCTTTGACCAAGTTTTTATCCCAAAAGAAGAAGGTTTTTTACCAGCAAGGTTTTTAATGAGGCAATGCCTGCAAATCTACCCAGAGGGGAAACTCCACAAATTGCTCGAAGCCACCTTTACAGCCAATTTTTGAAACAGCAAGAGGCATTCCCCCTAATATCCACCAGATTCAAAGGAGGTAGGAAAGCGCTGAGCAAATATTCCTACGGGGAGATGATGTATCGGGCCAAAGTGTTAATATAGTCAGACCTCGCCAACGCGAAACATGTATTATTATATCGGGCAATCAAAAATACCCCCCCCCCATGATAAAAAAGAATAGCTTCTCGTCAATAATAAGGCATCATGAAAATCATTGAACCAACCAAACCCGGCCTAAAATAGTTCGATTCAACGCAACAACACATATATTGCACCAATGGATCAGAGGATATCTTCGAACGTCTTGTTCTCCAAAAGGAAAAGTCACACCATACTCCCGATAGAGGCCTTTCCGTCGAATATGTCCTGAGATACTTGAAGACTTAAAATGATTCAGTATTCGCTCGACCCCAGGGTCGGAGTTCCAGGCTCATAAAACACTCAAAATGCAACTCCGAGTTCGCAAGAAGTTGTCTTCAAGCTTAAACAAAACTCGATGACTTGAAAAGTTATCGCTAATCTCTATCATTGGAAAATCCAAAATTGTAAGACCCTAACGAGCAGCCTCGGTATAACTAGACCTATTCTACACAAACTGTAAAACCTCAATAGGATGACAAAATGTAAGACCTCAATAGGCATGGAAAACTGTAAGACCTCAACAAGCATAAAAATCCCGCAGTTTAGGCTATATGTCGCATTTGTAAGAATCTCTAAAGGCCATACCCTCGGGGTAGACGCCTAAACTGTCACTTAGGATCGAAAATAGCTTTGGCTATACGCATATGACTACAGTTTAAATGGCTGATACAGCCAAAAAAATGCGACTCGGGGACGCCTGACTATCGCTAAAAAATCCTTCGAATATATTTCAGAAAGAATCAGTTAAAAAAGGCTTCACTCAACAGGCAAAAAATGAGTTCCGACCACGTTAGCTCCAAGTTGCATGAGCGTCAATAAACTCGACCTACTAGCTATGAACCTTACGAGGTGCTCAAAACATTGCCGACAACAACTTGAAATCGAGGTTCTTTTAGAACTGACGACGGGTCCATCAAAAATATTCAAAAAGACCTTAACGAGAGGAAACAAAGCCTACAAAAAAGCCCATGGGCAAAAATAGCGTAAGATCCATTTCCAGCTAAGCAAGCCTACAAGACTTATATTGAAAGGTCTCTACGACCATACAGTGTAAGAGCCATTGTCTCCAGCTTGAAAATTGACAACTTGAGGATTAAAGTGAGCTCAAGTCATAACCCGATTTGGAGACCGAATCCCAAACAGTTAACTAATCAAGCCTATGGGCCACATACTAAAAGGTCCCAATGACCAAACGACATAAATGCCACCACTATCGCCGGCCGAATACTCAATGAGATTTGAGGATCGATTACAACTCTAGTTGCAACGTGACTTGGAGGCTGGGCCCAAAAAGTATAATATGCCTTAGGGCACGGCATAAATGCCACTACTGCCGGCCAGAATCTCAAGAAAATGAAAGGGTCAATTACAGCTCGAGTCGCAACACAACTCGGAGACTAGACCCAAAAATTATAATATGCCTAAGGGCATGACATAAATGCCACTACCGCCGACCGAAATCCCAAGAAAATGAAAGGGTCGATTACAGCTCGAGTCGCAACGCGACTCAAATATTGGACCCAAAAATTATAATATGCCTAAGGGCATGTCATAAATGCCACTACTGTCGGTCGGAATCTCAAGAAAATAAAAGGGACGATTACAGCTGGAGTCGCAACACGACTTAGAGACTGGACCCAAAAATTATAATACACCTAAGGGCATGGAATAAATGCCACTATTGTCGGCCGAAAAATCACAAAAGATTAAGGTTCAGATGCAGCTCGAGTCGCAACACGACTCAGAGACAAGACCAAAGATAAGCTAAGCTGCAAATATGCCTAAAGGCACAATGATACCATCATCAGCTGATTAAATCTCCATGCCACGCGCCCGCAAAATCATTTAGCCCAAAGCACAAAGAACCACCACCCTCCGCCCGTGCAGATGGGAAGGAGCTTGAAGGCCAAATAAAGCTCGAGTCGCAACGAAACTCGGAGACTGGACCCAAGAATAGTCAGGCAAAAAATGCCCAAAGGTAAAAGATGAAGATGACTATTGCCTGCCCGCACAGGCACGAAAAGATTCAAGGACAAGAAGGCTCGAACCTAAGCCCGACTCAAGGACTTAGCTTAAAATAGCCAGGCCAAACGAAGAGGCCCCGACACCTTCTCACATCGAAGATCACACTTAAGAGCCCCGACCTATCTGATCAATTCTGGACTTACGAGGATCCTACAAAACATCAAAACCAGCCCGCCTGGCCGAATGTTATAACAAAGATAAAGTACATCATGCATATTTCAGAGACAAAACGACAAGAAATGGTAAAATATACCCTCAGCGCTAAAAGGAGTACAGCTTGTCAAAATTTGCCCTCCGCGACCTCAGCAAGAAGTAACCAAGTGCCACGATTATTCTCCTGGCTAAAACCAATTCTTCCGGAAAAAGGGAACCCCTTACGCCAGCCTGCTCGAATACTTCTCTTTGGGGACCATGATGAACTTATTTATCGATTCCCCTCTCTCGGCCAAGGGCTCTCTTCAACTGAGCTTGAGCATCAGCAGCACCCTGCAAACGAATTGCCATCTCCCTACCAGCCTTGGTTCGGCCTAGCGCCACTTTGGCCCAAGTGTCAACTATCTCATATCCAAGCTACGGAGGATCAAATCAGGAGTTTTCCAAATCACACCCGGTTGAACTTTGGCGCTGCCATGAGTCAGAATGATTTGACCAAAGGCAGAGAACTTGGTTGAGGCATTTATCCCCTCCGAAGCTTAAACCAGCACTTGAGCCCCTAGCTCCCACGAGTAACTCCGGCGCGGTCAACATCACCCTTAAGGTACTCCGAAACCTCCTTTTTTTCCTGTAGCTGATATAACAAAAGAAGAGAAAAGCTAGCCCTAAGGGCAGAGTGGGGTAAAGCACGTACTACAGGAAGTTACTTGCTCCATTAGACATATTTTGTAGTTCAAGCCTAGAATTTTCCAAGGCTTAGGCCCTCAACATAGTAGCTCGGACTTAAGCCCATCATAGGCGTACACAAGGAAGCTTCAGTGTAGGAAAGAGAACACGAGGTGCCCCCCTGAAGGGCATCTTTTTTATCTCTCCAAACAAATGACAAAAGGTATTGAATGAGCAACACCAGCGGCCAACACCTTGGAGGGACGACTTGCCCGAAGTCCAGCACACGCCTTCCCTAAATAAATAGCCATTGAAGGCAGATTTCGACAACCCCTAAATAGGCAAAGGCAGACTCACATTGCATTTAAGCAACGACAAGTTCAAAAAGCAACCCAGGGGCACCAGCCCTCAACACCATCTCCGGCACCGGTGCAATAGTTAGCCCCGAGTCCCCATCGCAGGAAGATAAAGCCCCAAAGGGCCAGCAACACCCTCGCCAACACGAGATCCGCGCATGAACACCTCCGCCAAAGGAAGCCAGCGAGTAAAAGCAGTTGTATTTAACATAAACTCATGCGGAATATACCCCAGATGCCAATCCGGATAGTCTATACGCAAGCAGACCTCCGCTAGGAGACTGCATCCAAGAAGCCACCGGCATCCCTAAAACAGGCAAGCCTCCACTTAAAGGCAACTACAAAGTCAAGAGGCACTACTCATACCTTCACGGTAAGGGTCCGTCGGTCCGAAGTTACTGATCTTATTCAAAGTCAGAACACGAAGAGCCCGACACAAGGCCATTTTTTATTGGTCAAAAGCTCCAAGGAGAATCGAGGTGGCGCCTGAGCGTGGGCAACTCCTCAACTGAAATAAACCGCATATGCTCCAAAAAGCTATCTAAAAAGGGTCTAAAAGGGACACTCATGTGCATAAAAAATAATCTTCTCTCGGGATATCTTTCCCGAGAGACCCGAGATTCTACCACCTATCTCTATGTGATTCGAGGAACTCGATGGCCCGAGTCTATCAGATCAACTTAAGCTCGGTCAGAAGCACGACAAAAAGCTAAAAAAGCCACACCAATCAATAAAAGATCGGAGGAAACGTTTGTATCCGAATCAGGCGTCAATAGTTAACGGTGAAGGAAGACGTTTAAAGGCATCAAGGGGCATAAAACCTACAAATGTGAGGAAAGGATTGAAAGCAGAAGCCAAGAAAAAGTATACTTATATTCATAGAAATCCATACATATGGTTACATCATACACGATTACAAAAGCCCGCAGGAAACCTTTACAAAAATAAAAAGGGGGAGGGGGACGAAGAAATACAGGTAATATACGAGCCTAAGGGTATAGCCTATGTATGTTGCACTTCCATTATCATCCTCTCGAGCGTATGACCTCAAAAAAAATATTTTCCAAGTCCAACCCCCACAGGGTCCTCATCCCAATCCTCCCAAAATGGCATCTTCAAAAGGAAGAATATAGAAGAGAAAGGCAGGGGAGAAGAGCAAAATGATAAAGGGGATGCCGAAAGAAGACGAGAAGTGGCTGGGCAAAAAATTTTGCTGGTACGAACTCCACCAGTGTTCTTCTCTTGAAGCCACTTCTTGAGACATTGCCACGGCCCGGGAGGCAACAGCCTGCGGAGACTGTTGCCATATTCCCAGGAATCCAAAGGGGGTGTAAAACGCCAAGCCGAGGAAGGAGGGTGAGCAGCAGTGTATAATCCAGGCCCTCTCTTGAGCAGCGGTGGATAATCTGAATCTTTCCCCGGCTCGGAGAAAATCGACCCCCTACTCTATCACCCTGAGCCAACAGAGATAGCGACAACAATTGTAATAATAGCAATGGCAACAACATCAGAGCAGCACAAACTCATCCAACTAAAGAATGATCGACAGTTGGTCCATGGCATGCCTGACGTAAGGTCTTAAGGTTGTGGGCCTCAAACATAGTG
Source organism: Nicotiana glauca (assembly GCA_026770625.1). Classification (NCBI taxonomy): domain Eukaryota; kingdom Viridiplantae; phylum Streptophyta; class Magnoliopsida; order Solanales; family Solanaceae; genus Nicotiana; species Nicotiana glauca. Next base: position 31,533 of record MU726691.1, on the reverse strand, counting down.
AGGCAGCAAAGTCTAAGAAATGGAAGGAAAGGAAAGATGGACGGGTATTGAAGGAAGTTTGAATAAGAAGATGATCACAAGAATCCCCTTATATAGGGAGAGGGAAAAGTAACCGATGACGCCATTAGCGCCCTTGAAAAGTATAACAATAGGTGCAATTAATGCGTTCATGGAAGCTGAAATGATAGCAACGATACGAACCTGAGGAACTAGGAGTCATGATATTTCTAATGGTCCTGGAGAAGCGGAAAGGTGAAATTCCTCGACTCTTATGAAAGGAGCTGGGCTATCCGCATGATGGCATTTCAAGAGCTCTCAAAATAGGGTGTAAAAAATATTTCTTGTCGCTTCCCTCTAAGAAACGCGGAGACTATCTGTGCACGGTGAACTTAGGTGACCGATTTTCCCCCAGCATGATGCTACAAGAGTAACCCCGAAGACATAGATCTCGGATCGGTCGCTTCCTTGAGATCTATCAATACCCTATCAAGATCAGACATTGGCTAAGGTCCCAATGAATGAAGGTGTCCCCCGAGGGATGTACCCGGGGTCGATAAAATCTATCCAAGAAACTCGACGCCAACCCTCATACGACGTAAAGATAACGGGCTATCACATCTCATTTTAATTTGTTGTAATATGTATTTTGTACTAAGTTTGGATGTCCCCGTTCTATAAAAGAAGGGTCACCAACACCTTGTTAAAGGGCCTCCAATTGTCTTATTCAAGAACAATAATATCTCTCTCTCTCTTTCTCTTTCTCTTTCTCTTTCTCTTTCTCCTAAATTGTTCATTCTCACTGGACTAAGGCCGCCTTAGCATTTTATCATTTTCTTATTTGTTCTTCACTACTTTGCTCAATATTGGTAACATAGAGCTTTGCTTAGCCATATTTTTGCCTATTATCCCATTCCTGAGTACCCTCGATAGCTCAAGCTTGGCTAGAACCTTGGCCCCGAGGTATCTGCAGGCTGACTTTGCATCTCGGCAACATCACCCTATTGGTTCGATTACTGCCTCGTTCAACTCGTTTTTCATCGCTATACTTCACTTTTTTAACACTAACTGCCCTAACAAACTAGCTCGAGAATAGATCATATATTTTTAGAATCTCATTTACAAATTTAATTATTGTTACCATTTTTATAGTAAACAAACATATCTCCAGGCTTAAAATTCTGCTCAATAATATTCGTGACATGTATTATCTTTATTCTCTCCTTGTATAATCTTGTGCTCTTAAAAGCATGATATCTGAACTCATCTAGCTCATGCAATTCCATTACTCTGATTGTTCTGGCTACTTCATTATTGAGATTCAACTATCTCAACGCCCACCAAGCTTTATGTTCCAACTCGATGGGAAACTGACACGCCTTCCCAAACACCAGTTTGTATGGCCATATGCCAATTAGAGTTTTGAAAGCAGTTCGATACACCCACAGTGCATCGTTTAACTTCCTTGCCTAATCTGTTCTAGTTACATTCACAGTTTTTATCAGCACACTCTTTATTTATCTTGAGACTTCCACTTGCCCACTTGTTTGTGGATTATATGGGGTGGCCACCTTATGGCATACATCATACTTATCCAATAACTTAGTAAATGCTCAATTGCAAAAGTAAGTGCCCCCGTCACTGATTATTGCCCTTGAGGTGCCAAATTGGGTGAAAATGTTCTTCCTCAAAAAACCAATTACCCCATTTGCATCAGTTGTAGGGAGTGTTGTAGCTTCCGCCCATTTGGACACATAGTACACAATGACAAGTATGTAGTTGTTTCCATATGGGCTGAAGAACGGTCTCATGAAGTCGATCCAGCATACATCAAACACTTCTACTTCCTGAATTGGGTCATGACTGCGGGAATTGTTCCCTATTCGTAGGCATTTATCACAGCCCTTTATCCATAGATGTGCATTTTTGAACAGTGTTAGCCAATAGAACCCTGACTCCAAGACTTTTGCAACTGTCCTCACTCCACCGAAGTGCCCACCATATAGTGATGCATGACAAGCCTGCAAAATAGAAGACTGGTCTATCTCGTGGATACATCTCTGGATCATGTTATCAACACAAATCCTGAACAGATAAGGCTTATCCCAGTAATATATACGACAATCATGAAAGAACTTTTTCTTTTGAACAAAAGAAAGGTCATCAGGAACAATACAACTTGCCAGGTAGTTTGCAATATGTGCAGACCATGGCGCTTCCTCGAGACTCATTGTTAGTAGTTGTTCATCTCGAAAAGTTTCTAGAATCTCTTCTATCTCAACCTTTTTTTTAGCTCCTTTTAGCCTAGATAAATGGTCAGCTACTTGGTTCTCTGTTCCCTTTCGATCACGGATCTCCAAATCAAATTCTTGCAGCAGTAGCACCCATCGAATCAGGCACGATTTTGACTCCTTCTATTCAATTAAGTACCTGATAGCAGCATGGTCAGTATAAACAAATACCTTTGAGCCTATCAGGTAAGACTTGATTTGTTTAATATGATCACCAGCGCCAACATCTTCTTTTCGGTCACAGTGTAATTTAGCTGGGCTCCACTCAATGTCCTACTTGCGTAGTATATTGGATGCATGATTTTAACTTTTTGTTTCCCAAGCACTACTCCCATAGCATAGTAACTAGCATTACACATCAGCTCAAACGGTTGCTCCCAGTTGGGGGCAACTATGATAGGTGTTGACAATAGTCTCTTCTTTAATTCCTCAAAAGCTACCCTACATTCATCAGAAAACACAAAAAGGGTGAATTTTTTTCAAGCAATTTACACAAGGGGTTAGCAATTTTGGAAAAGTCTTTTATAAATCTCCTATAGAAACCGGCGTGCCCAAGAAAACTTCTGATTACTTTGACTGGGGTGGGTAGTCGAAGCTTTTCTATCATATCAACTTTTGCACGATTGTCCTCAATAACTTTACTTGACACTAGGTGCCCCAAGACTATACCTTCTTGTACCATTAAATGTCATTTTCCCCAATTTAATACCAGATTAGTCTCTACACACCTTTTCAAAACTCGCCTTAAGTTCACAAGGCAATCATCGAATGAATTACCTACCACTGACAAGTCATCCATGAAAACCTCCATTATCTCCTCTACTATATCTATGAAGATGTCCATCATGCACCTATGGAATGTGGAGGGTGCATTGCATAGACCAAACAACAGTCTCCAAAAAGCATAGAATCCATAAGGGTAGGTGAACAACTTTTTCTCTCTATCCTCCGGGGCAATGGAAATTTTATTATACCCCGAGTACCCATCCAGGAAGTAAAAGTGAGACCTCCCTGCCAATCTATCTAGCATCTAATCAATAAATGGCAGTGGGAAGTGGTCCTTCCCGGTGGCCAAGTTCAACTTCCTGTAGTCCATACAGATTTGCCATCATGTGACTGTTCATGTAGAGATCAACTCATTATTCTCATTTTTCACTACCGTCATCCCTCCCCTTTTTGGTACACTGCATTGGCCTAACCCACTTACTATTAGAGATATGGAATATGATTCCCACATCTAACCATTTAATCACTTCCTTTTTTACCCCTTCTTTCATGTTTGGGTTAAGCCTTCTTTGATATTTTCTGGAAGGTTTGTGCCCATCTTCCAGCAGAAGCTTATGCATATAGAAGGCCGGGCTGATCCCTTTAATGTCTGCAATGGTCCACCTAATTACAATCTTACACTCAGTTAGCACCTTCAAAAGTTGTTCTTCCTGCACATCTAACAAACTGGATGATATAATAACAGGTAGAGTTCAGTCAGGTCCTAAAAATACATACCTGAGATGGGATGGCAATGGCTTCAGTTCTGTAAGGCCTCGTAACATTTTGTGCTTAGAACTTAGTAGCTCGTAGTGCCAAGGTCCGAATATGTGTTAGGAATGTGTACTTTGAAATCAAAAGAATCGATTTTCCAGAAAATTGTCATTCTGCGGTCCAAAATGCGGTCGCAGATCAGCTATGCGGACCGCATTTCTGCTGCAGAGTAAAGCAGAAGGATTGTCAAAATTGATGTTGAAAATGCGGTCCATTATGCAATCACATAATCAATATGCGGACCACATAATCATTGCATAAATTCCTCAAGGATTTGTGGAGGTCAATTCTGCGGTGCAAAATGCGAGCGCATAACAGGAATGCGGACCGCATTCCTGTTGTAGACTGAGGCAGACCTTCAGAGTTTTGGGCGTATTTTTGTGGTCCAATCTACGGACCACATTTCGATTCTGCGATCGCAGATTTGCTCGGGCTTCTATTTTTCTAAATTTTAAAACCCGACCCCTTTTCAATAAAACACCTCACCCCCCTCATTTTAGCAATCTTGCCGAACAAATTAAGAGAGAGGAAGAGAGGGTCTTGAGAGAGATGGTCATCTTCTCCAAATTTTGGTTCTTCAAAACCATCTGGGCCGGGAAATTTCAAGTTTATCTTCATACCCCCTTCTTTACAGGTAAAATTCCTAACTTCTCCCATTGAATTTTTGGTTTAAACTTAGAGGGGGAGTCTCATGCATTATTCCTTGAAATAATTGTTGAAATCCTTTATGCATGTCTATTAAAAATCTAAAATCTAGTAGGAGGAATTGGGTAGGGATAAAGGAGTATTCAAGAGAGGTTGATAACCTAAATGAGTTTGAGTAGCAGTTGTGAACTTCATTTCTAAGTTATGTTTATTAATTTGTGTACTATATTGACATTGCTAGATTATTTTGGTGAATTGGAAGTAGGAGTTAAAAAGGGAATTCGGCTCCAGGTATGTATGACTAACTTGATCCTTGTAAAATCGCCTCGTTTGATGTACCTATGCTTTGGTAGGTGATATGTACGTAAATTAGTTATGAATTTCTTGTGATTGGTATATGTTGTGATTGTGTTAGCTGGTTGTAATTGAGGAATAAATGACTAAAGGAAATTGTGACTAGTGCAGCTGGAATAACTATGGTAACAATATCTATGGCTTGTTGTGGGCAATTACCAATGTGACGTTAAACGCATATGGGTTGTTGAATATGATGAAAATAGTATTGATGGTTATGGAAACACTTGTAATATTGTTGTTGTTAATTCTTGAGAAATATTATTGTTGAGCTTCGTGAATTGTTTGTTGTTGCTGTGTTGTTTGTGGATTGAAACTGTATGGTGGGATCGGGTTGTGCGCCACAACATGAAGTAATAAGGTGTGGGTTGTGGTGATAAGGGTGGCTGAGGTAATAAGGGTGAAAAGTGATCAAAATCACTATTGAAACAAAATAAGAGCAAACTGTGAAACTATTGAAGTGAAATTATGGAAGGGGAAAACAGGAGAGTTTGTAAACTTGTTTGGCTTGATTGTTCCTTCATATGTGTTTGGTTGCTGCATCCATTACTATTTCCTACTTATGTGTGGTTTGAGTTTACTTGGAACAAGTTTGTTCATACATACCAGTACAATTCAAATGTACTGATGTCCCTATTGTCGGGGGCGCTACATTCATGTTATGATTGTAGGTGGATCTATAGCAGGCACTCCAGTCCACTGACCGTAGCTCCTCTTTACTCCCTTCCAGCTGAATTGGTGAGCCCCTTTCCTTTCGAGGCCCTGCGTAACTCGCGTCGCTTCTGTTCTTGTCTTTAGGGATCCTGTTTTGGGCATTTGAAAAAGGTATAGCCGGAGCCTTGTTGCCGACAATTATTGTATTATTCCTCTTTCATCTTTAGAGGCTCTGTAGATAGGCAATGTGGGTTAAGAACTTATGTAAATATGTATTTTGTAAGTTGGGCGATGTAAGTTGTAAACCACGCTAAAGATTATCTATGTTATGTATGCTTTTGTAACAAGGTGTTCCAATTATAATTAGCTGTTTCACTTGGTTAATAAGTAATGAAAAATGAGGGGTAACACGTGGGATAGGAAAGGCACCCAGGTCCGCTTGACTGGGGTTACTCGGTCGAGCGTCGGTCATGTCCCTCGAACTTGGGGCGTGACAAGTTCTAGCTTTGGTGGCTCTTTAATTGATGGCTTAGCTGGAGGAGTTTTTCTTTCCTCCAAGTGCAAAGGCTCAATTCCAACTCCCTTTTCAAAAAACCTTGGCCTTCAAGAGCAAGTACCTACTCTGCTAAGTCTTCACCATTAGCTTTGTGTGATGACCCAAACCGTCGTCTCGTGAGTTACCGCTCCGTTTTCCCCATTTCCTATTTCTTTATGCTTCATTATCAGTGTTGGGTGTGAATGAGTTGATTTGGATTGGTTTTAGTAGGAAATGAGACACTCAGTCTCTTTCAGTAAGGTTTATTTAGGGAAAAGTCAATCGGACATTGACTTATGTATTAGAGGGCTCGGATTTGAATTCCAATGATTCGGTTAGCTTCGAGGGATAATTTGTGACTTAAGAGTGAGATCGGAAGTAATTTTGGAGGTCCGGTGTAGAATTAGGCTTGAATTGGCAAAGTTAGTATTTTGGCAAATTCCGGTTGATAGGTGAGATTTTGATCCGACAGTCGGAATGCAATTCCAAGAGTTGTTGTAGCTTCATTAGGTGATTTGGTATATGTGTGCAAAATTTCAGGTCATTCGGACGTGGTTTGGTCAGGTTTTTGGTCGAAAGTGTATTTCGGAAGTTCTTAGAAAATTAGGCTTGGATTCGATGAGTTTTAGGTAATTTGATGTTGTTTGAGGTTTTTGATGATTGGAACAGGTATGAATAATGTTATGAATTATGTTTTCATGTTTGGTGGGGGTCCCATGAGGCTCGGATAAGTTGAGTTTTTGGAAGATTTTTGCCGTTTGAGCATAAGCATGTAATGATCCAAAGGTCCATTTTTAGTTCTAGATATCGAAATTTTATTTCGAGATTTCCAAAATTTAAATAATGAATTATAGGAGCGATCTAGAAAGTTTGGTCTAATTTCATCAAGTCGCGATTGGGTTTTTGACACGAAACATGAGTTAATCGTTTAACGAGCGAAATGGGTATTGAACTGGGAAAATGAGCTTCAAATTGAGTTTCGATTGAATGGTTGTGTTCGTATTATTATTTCTGACTCATAGGAACAATAATCGTCTAATTCCGAGTTCATATGACGGAGTTAGAGGCATTTTAGTGAAAAGAAAAGCTGCTGCAATTTCTTTGGCAGCTGCTGGATTTTTTATGGCGCGTGAACAGTAACCGCGTGCGTGAACGGTAACCGCACCCGTGAACGGTACTTCCTAAAAATTCTGGGCAAAATGTTTAAAGACATTTCATCCGCGAACTACTTCATTTCTTTCACTATTTTTGGACATTTTGAGAGCGTTTGGATGGGGATTTAAGAGAGTTTCAACTGGGATCGATTGGAGGTAAGTTTTATGATTTAAATACATGATTATATTGTGAAATCATCCTTGAAATTCATGAAAATATAGCCAAATTGCAAGAAATTAGGGCTTGAGATTGAAATTCTAAAGTTGGGATTTGAGGGGCCATTTGTGGTCCGATTTGAGAGATTTTTGTATGTATAGACTCGTGGCAAGATAAGGAACCCGATGACATAAACATTTCTGAGTTTCGAGATGTGGGCCCAGGGCTGGGGTTTTGTCAAATTCATGAATTTTGATATTTTTCGATTGGGTATTGTCTCTTTAGCATAATGCGACATATTCGTTGTGATTTTGGGCAGATTCGTCGCACGAGGAGGCTAATTTGAGAGACAAGAGCATAACGAGCTAGACTTTGACTGTCTTGAGGTGAGTAATTGATGTAAATGATGTCCTGAAGGTTTGAAACCCCGGAATTTCACATCGTAACGCTATGTTGAGGTGACTTGCACGTCGGATAACGGGCGTGGGGTAGAGCACCGTTGGGGATTGTGACTTGATCCGTCTAGAGAGATCTTTTTACCGTGTTTTCTACTTGAACTAAATTGAGAATCATCCTTACTTGGATTTAATTGTTACATTTGAGCTTTTTGCCAATTATTTGAATCCTTCAGGGATTGATATCACTGCTTTCGCATACTTTGCATATCATTTGATCTCAGTCCAAGGTTTTAAATACTATTTTGCAAACTCAGCCATCTTCCTAAGATTTGAAAACTTAAATGATATTTCTAAATGATATTTTTGGGCTGAGAACCACTGAGGCTTATTATTATTTCTGGACTGAGCATGGATCGGGTTGTGCGCTGCAGCAGTATTACATTGATATTGAGGCCGAGAGCCTGGTTGAGTACATTGATATTGAGGCTGAGAGCCTGGTTGATTATAATGTTATTGATATGAGGCCGAGGGCCTAGATTTGATGCCACGAGATGTCTTGATATTGAGCTTGGGCTGTAGGAGCTCCTATAGAGTCTGTATACACCCCCTGTGAGCGTCGTCGACGATATATAAATGGATGGCTCTGGCTGCACACCGCAGTGGGTACCGGAGTGTACCGTCATATTCATTGCATTGCACTCATTCATTTGTTCTTTATCTGTTATACCTTCTTAGTATCTGTACTCTGATTTCATTGACTTGTTGCTTCACTATTTGATGTTCTAAACTGCCAGTTATAGTTTACTTTGTATTTTCCATGATTTCTTATTCTCAGCCTTTATTTATGTTTATTACTCACTGGGTCGGAGTACTCACATTACTCCCTGCACCTTGTGTGCAAATCCAGGTACACCACAGGCTGAGTGAGGATTTATTTAGCTGAGCTGCAGTATCGAGGTAGTTGCATGGCGTTCGCAGCCTTGATCTCTCCCATTTATCTTTATCCTTTTATTCTGCATTTTTCCTAGACAGACTTGTAATAGGTGGATATTCTATATTAGAGGCTCATGTTCGTGACACCGGATTCTATTGGGCTTTGTTGTGGTATTCCAATTGAACTTTCGCAGATTTTATTATTATTTATATACTTGAAAGTAATGACTTAGTAAATATCCCTGTGTTATTTATCTATAACCTGAGTAAGAAATTGGGATAATGTTGTTGAATTGTCGGGCTTGCCTAGCTGTATGTTGGGCGTCATCACGATCGGGTTTGGGGTCGTGACAAGTTGGTATCAGAGCCTAGGTTACTTGGTCTCGCGAGTCATGAGCCGGTTTAGTAGAGTCTCGCGGATCGGTACGGAGATGTCTGTATTTATCCTCGAGAGGTTGTAGAACCTTTAGGAAAACTTTACGTGCTTGAATTCTTATCGTGCGTCCTTGATTCAGCTTGAAATATAACTCTTTGAATTCCTTCCACGCATTCGTACGCGCGAACGAGCGCTCAGTATCAAATGTGCCTTGGTGGCTTGTGATTCCCTGATCGAGGGGCAAGATGTAATCTCTATGAGTTTATGGTGGGCCAGTCTGGAGGACTTGAGGTTGGATCTTTGCCTATGGCTGGAGCACCGAGGTACTGATTGTATGAACAAGTGTTTTTGAACTTATATGTTTGGTAGTGTCCCTGTTAGTGGAAATGACGGTTATGGCTATGTGATGAGTATGTTAGTACTGCGAGGCGTATCCATATGCATTGGAAGCACGAGAAGGGTTTGCTGAATGAGGGAAGAACTAATAGATGCTTGAAGTCCATTATGATTCAATTTATTGCCCGAGTTATGGGCTTATGAAGAATCTTTTCATGTCTCCTAGTTGGGAGTGAAGTAAATTTCATGTTGTGGTATGAGTACAGACTTAGGAAGATCAAGTGACTGTGTAATGCTTATTACGGTGGAAGGTATACAGAAATATTAGTTGGAGGCAAAGCAGGTGGGTCATCTCTAGCGGGGTGTTCTAAAGTTCTGTGATCCTTATGTTATCTATTAGAAGACCTCAATTGCAAGTGAAGAAAATGTGTTGAAATCTAAATTGGATCACCTAGAGAGTGGGCTTAACTATTATATGAGTGAATGCGAGATTTGCAGAAGAGTTAAAAATTCTAAATGATTTGTGTTTCCACAAACTTATAAAGGATCGAGTTTAATCTCACTATGGTATTGAGGCAACAATGGAGTATATGCATTATGAGTATAGTGTGTTGTGATCTATGGCTTCGAGCCAAGTTGGGGATCTTGCTATTGGCTAGTTGATTGTACGGTTATGTGCTATGTTGGTTCCGATTTGAGGCAGGTTGGTGAATCAGTTCTGGTTGTGGAAATTGGGCCAAGAATGACACGAGTGAAGGAATTTTTTTTTGACAAAGATGTCATGAGCTCGAATGAGCAGTAAAGAAGCTTCGATGTTACGGTAAGTTGGCATTGTCTTCAGCGTCACCTAAGATCAGTGTTTTGTAAAAAGAGTTTTGCATTTTGGTTAATGATTCTTGATCGCTTTTCAGCATTAGTGCGACCGGTGGTTTCGAGGTACGCTCCAGATATTGTTGTGGTAGGTTGTGGGAGTGTGTCCCACGGGAAGATTATATAAGTATGGCATGTGATCACTTGATTGATTAAAGATGTAAACCAAGTATGAAGTTTGTAATAGTGTCGTTAAATTGGGGATTCATACATGGAGGGCAGTTGACCTATTAGGTTGTAAACTAGGGAGGATTACCCCAATTATGACGGTTGTTCTTGTGTGTTATGAGAAAAATGGGAGTTATTATGGACCTTTGAAAGGATTTTCAGGCTAGTTCAGCATAATCAGAATTAGCTTGAAGTTGGTGAATGGATTTAATGTGAATTATGGCTCTATATCGGGCCAGATGTGTGCATTTTAGTAACGCGATCCTCGTGGTGGAGTAGGCAGGTTGATGCTTCGTTGTCAGATATTTCGCGTAGTGATGCATTGCGCCGTGTGAGTTGTGAGACGGCTTGAGAAATTGCTTATGTGTTGAGAATCCAAATCGAAATGACATTATATGAGCATCTTGGCTCTTGAAATTTAGACTGTATATCGCACCTTATTTGTGCTTGAGTTTTGTAGCTTATAACGCTATATGTCCCTCAGAGATATTATTATGCACTTAGCATGCTTACGATCGATGCTCGGTATTTTGTTGTAATGAGCTAATTTGGCTCGATGTGCATCTCCTTATGTGAGATCTATGTGTGGATTGGGTGGCACACCGCCATGGTTATGTTATCTGGATCAGGTCGCACGCCGCAACAGTGTGATGTTGATTATAGTTTTCTATGTGCTATTTTTGTGTACCTTGCTTCCTGTTTTCTAAGGAAGGCCCGTATTAGTGTATGAGTTAGGTAATTCCTTCCAGAGTTTGTTTTCTTTTTATACCGCATTCAAATTGGTAGCATATTGGCATATTGGGGCATCATATGCGACTTTTAATTATATCTGGGGTGGCTTATTACCTGAGCAGTTTGTACTGGGTGAGACGAGATCATTAAATTCGAGCTCAGTGCAATCTGAGCATATGAAGTAAATTAAGTAGGTAAGACCATTGTTTGGTTCAGAATGAGGTAATAGTTCTTGCCAGAAGTATAGACCCAATGAATTGTTGATTCGGCAGTGTTATGAATTTATACAGATCTCATTCGTCGTGTTGGTATTGTAAGAACTTGAACAAGACCTATGTATGTCATGCAGAGCATGGGATGCGTAATGATTTTTTTTCCTAGATGGGATCAATGAAAGTTCTTGACTAGTTGAGTACGTAGACGTTCATGGTTTGGAAGGGAGGTGAAGTCCTCATGTTGCCTTAGGATGATATGGTATATGCAATATGTTGTGAAGGATTGAGATTTGTGCGTGTAAGGTTATGGTTCAGTTCTGAATGGAAATTCATAACATTCTTAGGCAGTACGGGCAGCTTTAGGTAATTAGAGAAATGAGCTTCATGTGATTAGGGTGAATGATCTTCAGATGATCAAGGAAATTATATTTCTAATCATAGTGATTTGTAGAGGGTATATGTTTCAAAAAAAGGCCAATATGATTAAGTTGATGGCACTTCAATAGTATTGCGACACTTTAAGGCTGGATCGACTGTTGATATTCGAGTTGCTTGTATGGCACATGGAAATTTTAGAGTATTTATCATGGGATGATTGGGTATTAATGGTGTGCATGTATTCGCACGGTGGAAACTAGGATCAGGTATGATGATTTGTGTGCCATATTGAGTTGGAGACTGGGAGTTCTCATGTACATGCTAGGTTATGGTTGTGGATCGTGTGTATCGGCACCGTTTAGCGGCTATCGGGATTTGGAGGCTCGAGTGGATCTTTATTTGCTGGTGTGTTATATTTTGGATGTGATGTTGGAATTCAGACTGGTTGTCTTAGTGTTGGGTGATTTTGAACTATTAAACTAAGGCTACACCGGAAGTGTCACGGGTTGAGTGATGAAGTGCGTTGGATTATGTTCTAGCAGTGTGGTTTATATTTCTAAGACCCAGCGGACATCTAGGAAGGATTTCTCTTCTTAATTGGGCCATCGTGATAGATGTCAGCGCAGAGGTTTCTACCATTGATTCTGTTTCGGTGTTGAGGGACTTTTCAGATGCGTTTCTTGTGGCTAGGCATGTCGCCGAGCGAGGTTTTTGATTTTGTTATTAATTTGGTGCCGGGCACTGGATCGTATGGCTCCGGTAGGAGTTGTAGTAGTGGAAGTCAAGTGGGATAAGCAATTGGGTGCTTCTCAGTGAATAACATATTGGTTATGTTCTATCAGGTTTGCGTGGTGTGCGTTATTTGTTTCACCGTGGGTGTAATGATTTTCTTTGGCTCCAGACATCAATTGAGCATGGTTGTCGATTTCAAGCATAGTGACTAGCGGTGTTTCATGTGGAGTAGTATTTGGATAGGATCGCACGTTGCAGCAAAGCTGTGTGGAAACATGACCTTGCGTGTTAAATTTGTGTGTCCTATTTCTATGATGTGAGACAGGGTCTCAGCCTTGTGTTGTGGCAGTACTAGTGAGTTTGAGGTATAGGTCCCTCAGTTGAGTCATTTTCATGATTCGAGTATGTTCAAACCGTTTGTTATTGGTGCGCGTATTATGCAAGTTATGACTTAGGCATGTATTGATGTGTCATATCACCAGAGTGGTGTGTTGGGTTCGAAGTGATCGTTGGGATCATTAATGAATATGAATGGATTTGATTTCACCATGTTTGATGGGTAAATATCGAGGTTCGGTTTAAAATTTTGTTATGGTAATTGCCAGAGGAGAAATGGCCTTATGAATGGTTGATCTGAGCAATGATTATGGTTTATTGCGTGTTTCAATTACCGTTGGCAGTATATGAAAGTGTAGGAATAAGACCTTGGCTAATAAGAGATTTCTATCGGTCGTTGGTTGTTGTGGGCAGCTGCTGTGAATGGAAGTTATCGCTGGATGTGTTTGAGTTATTGGTATATCATATAATTGCACCCGAGGTTGCAGGCATGGTCTATTACAGGTGGTTCAGAATTATTCTGAATATAGGTGTGAGGTTCTGATCTTGTGTATGATTCCGAAAAGTGAAAGGCGGTTCTATGATTTATGGGCTAGATTGGATTGTGTGATTTTAGTTAAAACGTGTTATCGGACCCATGTGAGATAGGATGACGTGGGATCACCCCCGGGTTTATGCTTGATAAGGTCATTCAGCTTTTGTTTGGCTTCTAGGACAACTCTGGGTACGCTCGAGGACGAGCGTTTGTTTAAGTTAGGAAGGATGTGATGACCCAACCCGTCATCTCGTGAGTTACCGCCCCGTTTTCCCCATTTCCTATTTCCTTATGCTTCATTATTAGTGTTGGGTGTGAACGAGTTGATTTGGATTGGTTTTAATAGGAAATGAGACACTTGGTCTCTTTAAGGAAGGTTTGTTTTGGGAAAATTCAATCGGACATTGACTTATGTGTTAGAGGGCTCGGATTTGAATTTCGATGATTCGTTTTTCTTCGGGGGACGATTTGTGACTTAGCAGTGTGATCGGAAGAAATTTTGGAGGTCCGGTGTAGAATTAAGCTTGAATTGGCGAAGTTAGTATTTTGGTGAATTCCTGTTGATAGGTGAGATTTTGATCCGACACTCAGAATGGAATACTGAGAGTTGTTGTAGCTTCGTTAGGTGATTTGGGATATGTGTGCAAAATTTCAGTTCATTCGGACGTGGTTTGGTCGGGTTTTTGATCGAAAGTTTATTTCGAAAATTTTTAGAAATTTAGGCTTGAATTCGACGAGTTTTGGGTAAGTTGATGTTGTTTGAATGTTTTGATGATTGGAACAGGTTTGAATAATATTACGAATTATGTTGGCATGTTTGGTTGGGGTCCCATGAGGCTCGGATAAGTTTTGGAAGAGTTTTTAGAAGATTTTTGCCGTTTGAGCATAAGCATGTAATGATCCAAAAGTCCATTTTTAATTCTAGCTATCGAAATTTTATTTCGAGATTTCCAGAATTTAAATAATGAATTATAGGAGTGATCTGGAAAGTTTGGTCTAATTTCATCAAGTCGCGATTGGGGTTTTGACATGAAACATGAGTTAATCGTTTAACGAGCGAAATGGGTATTGAACTGGGAAAATGAGCTTCGAATTGAGTTTTGATTGAAGGGTTGTGTTCGTATTATTATTTGTGACTCATAGGAATAAGAATCATCTAACTCCGAGTTCGTATGACGGAGTTAGAGTCATTTTAGTGAAAAGAAAAGCTGCTGCAATTTCTTTGGCAGCTGTTGGATTTTTTATGGCGCGTGAACAGTAACCGCGCGCATGAATAGTAATCGCGCGCTTGAACAGTAACCGCACACGTGAACAGTAACCACACGCATGAACAGTACCTTCGAAAAATTCTGGTCAGAATGTTTAAAGACATTTCGTCCGCGAACTACTTCATTTCTTTCACCATTTTTGGACATTTTGAGAGCTTTTGGATGGGGATTTAAGAGAGTTTCAACTGGGATCGATTGGAGGTAAGTTTTATGAGTTAAATACATTATTATATTGTGAAATCATCCTTGAAATTCATGAAAATATAGCCAATTGTAAGAAATTAGGGCTTGAGATTGAATTTCTAAATTTGGGATTTGAGGGGCCATTTGTTGTCCGATTTGAGAGATTTTTATATGTATAGACTCGTGGCGAGATAAGGAACCCGATGAAGTAAAAATTTTTGTGTTTCAAGACGTGGGCCCAAGGATCGGGTTTTTGTCAAATTCATAAATTTTGATATTTTTCGATTGCTTTCGATTGGGTATTGTCTCTTTAGCATAATGCGACATATTCGTTGTGATTTTGGGCAGATTCGTCGCACGAGGAGGCTAATTTGAGAGACAAGAGCATAACGAGATAGACTTTGACTGTCTTGAGGTGAGTAATTGATGTAAATGATGTCCAGAAGGTTTGAAACCTCGGAATTTCACATCGTAACGCTATGTTGAGGTGACTTGCATGCCGGATAACGGGCGTGGGGTAGAGCACCGTTGGGGATTGTGACTTGATCCGTCTAGAGAGATGTTTTTACCGTGTTTTCTACTTGAACTAAATTGAGAATCATCCTTACTTGGATTTAATTGTTACATTTGGGCTTCTTGCCAATTATTTGAATCCTTCAGGGATTGATATCACTGCTTTCGCATACTTTGCATATCATTTGATCTCAGTCCAAGGTTTTAAATACTGTTTTGCAAACTCAGCAATCTTCCTAAGATTTGAAAACTTAAATGATATTTTTTGGCAGAGAACCACTGTTTTATAAATGCCCAAGGGGCTTATGATGGTTTCTAGACTGAGCATGGATTGGGCTGCGCGCCGTAGCAGTATTACATTGATATTGAGGCCGAGAGCTTGGTTGAGTACATTGATATTGAGGTCGAGAGCCTGGTTGATTATACTGATATTGATATGAGGCCGAGGGCCTAGATTTGATGCCACGAGATGGCTTGATATTGCACTTGGACTGTAGGAGCCCCTCCGGAGTCTGTACATACCCCCAGTGAGCTCCGTCGACGATATATAAATGGATGGCTCGGGCTGCACGCCGCAGTGAGTACCGGAGTGTACCATCATATGAATTGCATTGCACTCATTCATTTGTTCTTTATCTTATACCTGCCTTAGTATGTGTACTCTGATTTCATTGACTTGCTGTTTCACTATTTGATGTTTTAAACTGCCAGTTATAGTTTACTTTGTATTTTCCATGATTTCTTATTCTCAGCCTTTATTTATGTTTATTACTCACTGGGTTTGAGTACTCACATTACTCCCTGCACTTTGTGTACAAATCCAGGTACACCACAGGCTGAGTGAGGATTTGTTTAGCTGAGCAGTAGTATCCGGGAGTATCGAGGTAGCTGCATGGCATTCGTAACCTTGATCTCTCCCATCTATCTTTATCCTTTTATTCCACATTTTTCCTAGACAGACTTGTAATAGGTGGATATTCTGTATTAGAGGCTCATGTTCGTGACACCGAATTCTATTGGGCTATGTTGTGTTATTCTAATTGAACTTTCATAGATTTTATTATTATTTATAAACTTGAAAATAATGACTTAGTAAATATCCCTGTGTTATTTATCTATAATCTGAGTAAGAAATTGGGATAATGTTGTTGAATTGTCGGGCTTGCCTAGTAGTGTGTTGGGCGCCATCACGACCAGGTTTAGGGTCGTGACACTTCGTCTAAGTTCATGAGATAAGCTGCTAGAGGGTCTTTAAGGTTCAATTCTGCATCGTCCTCCTCCGACACTACATCCATCGTATCTATTAGAGAGAAATTAGCAAATTCACTAGGTTTGTGCATAAATTTATGCACATTGAATGGTTTCTCTTCATCGTTCAATCTCATTTTGAGCTCTCCAGTTTCACAATCAATTAGAGATATCCCAGTGGCCAAGAATGGTCTTCATAAAATTATAGGAATTTCCTCGTCAACCCGATAGTCAAGGATGACGAAATCTGCTGGAAACACAAACTTCCCAACTTGTACCAATACATCATCTAGAATCCCGGATGGCCTTTTCACACTTCGGTCAGCTAGATGTAGTAGCATAGACATGCGTCTAGCTCTTCTAATGCCTAGCCTTTTGTAGATAGCTAGGGGCATAAGGTTTATGCTTGCATCCAGATCACATAGTGCCTTAGCAAATGCAAAGTTTCCTATTGTGGAGGGATTGTGAAACTCCCTGGGTTAGATAGATTCTCAGCTATGGGTCTCGTCACAATAGCACTGCAGGTCTGAGTCAGTGAAACCATGGCTAAGTCTTGGAAGTCAAACTTGACATCAAGTCCTTCATCATCTTTGCATACCCAGGCATTTCCTTTAAAGCATCAATTAATGGAATTTTTATCTGAATCTGCTTCAACATCTCCAAGAATTTCTTGTACTGCTCATCTTTTTTATACTTATCCAATCTCCGTGGGAATGGTGCTGGAGGTCGCTTTTTCCCTATTATTTGGCTTTTCTATTTTTCAGGCACTGCTTCTACTGTCGGTTCCAGTGCAGCTTCTGTGTCTTTTTCAATAACCTCTTCCTTGTTGGTGTTTTCTTGTGCATTCTATATCATCGCCTCAGTTAAACCTGGTAAATCATCTATTTCAATGGGTACTGGCACCGGTGTCTCAGTCGATCTGTTTTCACGAGAAATTTCTTGCTCCAGATCTAAGTCCCTACCATTTCGGAGACTCACTACCATCAGCTGCTTTGAGCCCTGCTCTTTTGGATAGATTTAGGTATCATAAGGTAATATCTCATAAGGACGATTATTTAGGGCCATGGAAGTCTATCCTAACTGGATCTTAATATTTTTGATTGCTAACTCATGTGAGTCTACTCTGTCAGCTAGCTTTCCATTGGACCCAATAACTTGTTGCATCATACCCTCGAGATTAGTAAACTCATCTTCATGTCTCATAATCTATTGTTGTGCAGGTTGTTGATAAGCATGTTGTACCCTTGTTGCCTTTGGTAAGGCACCATTTGCCCATGTGGTCGCACAGCCACATGATTATTGTTGTTATTGTATTGTTGCGGAGCTGGTCTGTATTATTTATTCTGCTGACCCCAATTCTAACCACTTAATATCAGTCTCCCCATAGTTAGCCACATAATTCATGTTCTCCTGATATTGCTGATTATCACCTTCAACACTCCATGAACAGACATATGGCTGATTGACGCATGATGTGCATAGACCTCCATTAGTTGCATCAACTATGTGTACCTGCTGCTTCTGGCCTGATTCTTCCACCTTTTTGGTAAGGATGCTCATTTGTGTCATCAAATTAACCATATTTTCAGCTATGGAGTTAGCTGGGTCTAGAGCCACTGAGTGAACCACATGAGTGATTGGAGTGTTCCTTATTGTCCATCCTGAGTTTTGTGCCATCTTGTGAAGCGGGATCTTGCTCTCTCTGAATGTCTTGCTTAAAAATGCTCCACCTACTGAAGCATCAACATTGGCCTTTAGAGTATCTACTAAACCCATGTAAAATCTCTACCCCCAACATCTACTCCATAATGCCATGATGTGGACCTGTAACTAGGAGACACTATCAGAAATGGGGCCTGTGGCAACGAAAATTTATGCAATGGAAACAGAACCGTTGCCATACACTATATATAGCAATGGTTTTAACCGTTGCCAAAAGGGCTGGAGGATTTACCTACTCTTTAATAATCAACCCGTTGCCATTGTACAGGAACCGTTGCCATAGATCCTACTGTAGCAACAGTTGTTAAAACCTTTGCAATATTTGTATCTATTGGCACGGTGTTGGTGAAAAATTACCTAGGGGGACGGTTATGGATTCCCTCCTTATTTTCCCTCTTCTATTTTGCTAAACCCGTCAAAATCTTTTCCTTAACATTTTTTTTACTCTTATTTTTTATTAAAAATATAAAATACCCGCTTTTCATTCCCTAAAAAACATGTACTACTCTATCAGACCCTAATCCTACTTCCTCTCTCCCTAACCCACGCTAAATATTTCCCCAATTTCATCTCCTCTAAATTTCACTCCCAATTTCGTCGCGCTCTCTCTCTTTCATCCAAGTTTGTAACACAAAATCTGCAATTAGGGTTCTTAGCCATGGGTGGAATTTAGCTTTGTAAAATTAAATACCCAATAGATTCACAAAGTAGCAGAATCGTGGGTCTCAAAATTAGTTTGAAATCAATAGTTGAGATTTTATAAGGTGTATTTGCAGAGACAAAAAGGCTGGAATCTCTTTCTACCATCAACGTAAGTTTCCCTATTTTAGGCTAGTTTCATATTTTCAATTTTCTTTGTCACTTTCATTTGCCAAAGAAGATTCGAGCTCTTGTTTCTTATCGTGAATATGCTTTTTCTTCCTATGTGAGTGATATTTCAGTTGTTAAGCGTGCTCATCAGGTTTGATTTTTCCTCTGAATGTATTAATCTTGATTTGTGTTTGTTGGAAATAGCTTTTTTCCCCAAAATTGTGATGTTACTCGATATTGTTGAGGAGCCTTAACTGTTGAAGCATCCCCACTCGGTTGATCTTCAACTAAGCAAATAACCTTGTGATGATTGATCTTATTTCCCTTGTATTAGTTTGAAAAGAATGCCTTCGAACTCTCCGAAATATGTTGGAGATTACTTAGCCTTGTGTTGGGGCATTGTTGGTATAATTAGATATTTGGAGTATTAATTTTCAGTTCACATAATTCTTTGTAAGTTTGTACTGGCAATTGATGTAGTTCACTAGAACAACCTAAATGAAAGAAATTCAGTTGTGAAGAGCTTGTATTCATGATTGTAAATCATAAATGATTAGTTCTTGCTGGGTTTAAAAAAGATAGGTGAATATAACTAAAATCGAAGAAGTTGAATTCATGAAAACTTGAATTTTGACCTTCTTGATTGCAAATTATATGAGATAGATACTGATGGGTTAAAGAAAATAGGTATGGTCATATTCTTATTTTCTGGGCAATCCAGGGGCTGGTGATTGTAATTGATTTTTTCTCCTCCAATTGTCTTTTCCATGGCAGGAGGAGATGAATTTTCAGCTTTTCATTTAAGTTAAAAATAATGCAGTAAGATTGGTAGGAAGAAGAAAAACAAATGGGAACTAGGTTCTTAAAAGAACAAATTAAATATATGATCTATAAATTCATTGGTTCCAAGCCACCTTTAAATGAATAAACTTTTGAATTAGTGTCTTACTGCTACCTCCAGTATCTTTTAGCTTTCTTCACTTCTTTGGCATGATCCTTTTTATTAAAAATTTTGACCTTTGTTAATTGAAGTAATCTCTTTTAATAAATGAGATCTCTTTGTTAAACAGACACAATTGTTATATCTATATGTTGGTACTTATGGAAAAAGTGAGCAGGAAATTATTTGTGTAATTTAAATTGAGTTTTTGTTTGTTATGATCATTTTTTACATATGTAAAAATGGTTTATTGGTTAAATCTTGTGTATTCATATACATTACAGTGAAAGGACCTTATTTTCTTGTAGAATACTTATAGTTTGTAAAGATTTAAAGGTTACACATATTGATGAGAACTAAATCGCCATCCTTGAATCCTAGATTAACAGAGTAGTTGGTCATGGTTTATTTGATAACAATAGTTCTCTTTAATTTTTTGTAACTTAGCTTAACATAAATCTTAACTTTGGTGATTTACTAATATCTTATAGGAATTAAATGGATTATGGAGATAAAAGTTGGATGAATCTCCTAAGATGGACGGATGAGTATATTCGTGGAGTAAATAATTTTCTTGATAAGGCATTTGAACGAGCTTCCCAGAGAAATGTAATATTATGTCCTTGCAAAAAGTGCATGAATTGCAATTGGCATTATAGAAATATGGTGGACGATCACTTGGTAGTAAATGGGTTTGTTGCTGGTTATACCAAAAGGGTTTTCCATAGGGAAGGTTTTCCTTGGCAAATCCACCTAATCTATGCAATGATGATAATGATTTTGACATGTGTGACGATATTGATGGACTACTTCATGATACATTTAGAAATATAGAGGGTGAGTCAAGGCATGACGAAGGAGTGAAAGAGGGACTACATGATGATGCAAAGAGATTTTTTTAGATTGGTTGATGAGGGAAAACAAGAGTTATATCCTGGGTGTGAAAATTTTACTAAACTAAGTTTCACCATTCGGTTATACTTGCTTAAATCCTTGCATGTGTGGAGTAATGTAGCATTTTCAGACATACTGGACTTGATAAAAGAGGCATTTTCCTTTGCTCAACTACCAGAGCCGTTTAATAAGGCTAGAAACATGATAAGAGATTTGTGCCTTCATTATGAAAAAATACATGCATGCCCTAATGATTGCATGTTATTTTGGAATGACAATGCGAAGGCTGATACTTGTTCTGTTTGTGGGACTTCAAGATGGAAGAGTACTAATGCAAGTTCTAATATCCCTGCAAAGGTTTTAAGGTACTTTTCCTTAAAGCCTAGGCTTCAAAGGATGTTCATGTTTCCTGAAATAACTATTGCAATAAAATAGCATGCTAATGAACGACCCAATGATGGGAATTTAAGGCATCTGGCTGATGGAGAAGCATGGAAGGATTTTCATTCCTTGCACCCGGACTTCGCTAGAGAATCGCGTAATTTTAGGCTAGGTCTTTCAAGCGATGGTTTTAATCCATTTAGAACCATGAGCATTTCTCATAGCACATGGCCAGTTATGTTGATGAACTATAATTTATCGCCGTGAATTTGCATGAAGCCATAATATATTATGTTGTCGATGATCATTTCAGGTCCATCATCTCCAGGAAATAATATTGATGTGTACCTACAACCACTAATTGCAGAACTGAAGAAACTATGGGAAGTCGGGATAGAAACATATGATGTTGATACAAACCAAACATTTCAAATGCGTGCAGCTTTATTGTGGATAATTAGTGATTTTCCAGCATTAGAAATGCTTTCAGGATGGAGCACAAGGGGTAGATTGGCATTCCCCATTTATAATTATGACACATGCTCTCAATATCTCAAACATAGTCATAAGATGTGTTACTTGGGCCATCGAAGATTTTTGCCTCCTGATCATCCATTCCGAAAAGATAAGAGGTCATTTGATGGTAAGGAGGAGCATAGACCTGCACCTACTTCTTTATCGGGTGTAGAAATATTTGAAGAATTTCTTGAATTCAATAATGTTTTTGGAAAGGGAAAAAAGAAAAGGCTTCATAATAACAAGAGTCCATGGAAAAAGAGATCTATTTTTTTGAATTGCCATATTGGGTGCATAACAAATTGAGGCACAATCTTGATGTGATGCACATTGAGAAAAACATATGTGATAGTTTGATTGGGACTTTCTTAGAAATAGATGGAAAGTTAAAGGATCATGTAAATTCTCGCTATGACTTGCAAGAAATGGGGATACGAAAGGAGCTACAACCAAGAGAAGATGATAATGGAATAGTAAGTTTGGCTCAAACTTGTTTCTTCATGAGTCTAGAAGAGAAAAGCTTGTTTTGCACCATTATTAAAAATTCCAAATTGCCGAAAGGGTGTGCTTCGAATATATCAGACCATTTGCATGTGAATGAGATGAAAATATCAGGGTACAAAAGTCATGATGCTCATTTTATAATGCATTACTTAGTCCAGGTTGCAGTTAGAAAATCATTGCCTAAGAATGTTTCGTTGACCTTGATTAGGTTGGGCGATTTCTTTAGAGCTATATGTAGTAAGGTTGTAATGAGAAGGGATCTTGAAAAAATGCAATCTGAAATTGCTGAAATAACTTGTGAACTTGAAAGGATTTTTCTTCCAATATTTTTTGATATAATGCAACATTTGCCTATTCATCTAGTGAATGAAATTAAGCTTAGAGGTCCGACACATCTTCGTTGGATGTATTCTATTGAGAGGAACCTATGTAAGTTGAAGGCATTTGTTCGTAATCGATCTTGTCCAAAAGCGTCAATAGCAGAGGGGTTTTTAGCCGAAGAGTGCTTGACTTTTTGTTCGAGATACCTGCATGATAGCGTGAAAACTAGATTCAGTAGGTACCAAACTGAGGATGATGAATGCCCGCAAAATTTATCACCTATATTCCCTAAGATTGGCCATCCAATTGGAGGTAAGAAGAAAAAAAAGGCAAGACTTTTCTCATGGATTCACAGTTATCTTATGAAGCACATCGATATGCTCTGTTCAATACCGAAGATGAACTAGTGGAAAATTTTATCAAGTAAGATAAATTATATAATATTTATTTATATTTTAAACTTTATTTATTTTCTTATGATAAGATACTTTAAGATCATTTATGAAGGCCTAATACTTGAATTTAAAATATTCATTATTGCAGGGAACATAAAAATTTAATGGAAAATCATACTAGATAAGGCATGGGTAAGAGCAAGGAATCATAGTCGGGAATTCAGCAACTGGTTCAAAGAAAAAGTTAAAAATATTGAAGTGCCCAATTATTTACGGTGGCTAGCTAAAGGGCCTGATGTTGTTTCCAAACGATATACTGTATACTTCATTAATGGATATCGATTTCATACCATAGGACGAGATTCTTCAGGAAAGACTCAAGATAGTGGAGTGCCTTTATTGGCAACAACTGATAGTTTTGCTAGTGCTAGGGACCAAAATCCTATAGATGGAGAGGTTATCTATTATGGAGCTATTCAGGATATCATTGAAATTGATTATTGGGGTTGTTTTAGTGTTGTACTATTTAGGTGTGATTGGTATCAGAATGAAATAGATGACTATGGGTTAACTCGGGTGTACTTCAATAAATTATGCAGTACAGATGATTCTTTTGTATTGGCATCTCAAGTTTATCAAGTTTTTTATGTGGCAGATCCAATTGAGGAAGATGTTTATTATGCAAGGAAAAAGGTCCCTATTGATTTGTATGATCTTGAGGAAGGGAATTGTCCCAACATAGAAGATACATTTGGAGGGAACCTAACGATGCCATTGGTTCCTCAAGTGGATTGCTTGATGTTGATGGTAGATGGTCAAGAGAAGATGTACCTTTTGATATCGTAGATATTCCATCATATGCACAATGTTCACAAGATACAAATATAGAAACTTCAGAAGAAGAGGAAGATTAAAATGCGTTTGATGATACTGATTGGGATTGGATGGAGCTGGATGACTAAAAAAAATATATTCTGAACTTTTAAATATATTACTTATTGTTGTTTTAATATTTTTTGAGTGAGTGATAAATTTCCTTTTACAAAATATTTATGATTATTCTTGTTTATACTTTTTGCAATTAATTTTTATTTGTTATTTGCAAAATTTAATTTTGAATTGTGATCCATTTTACAGGATTTTCAAAAACTAAATTGAAGAAAGCTAGTGTATCATTGAGGAGAGTTGTGAATTCACTGTTAACGGATTTGGAACTATTAAAAGGTACGCATTGTTATTATCTTCATTTTTTAAGTCATAAACTCAGAAAAGAAAAAGAAAAAAGTTTTGGTTTTGTTTCCTGAATTCCTTTGGCATATGTTTATTACTAGTGAAGAGGTAGCCCGGACATTGTCCGGGCCCAACGGGAATAGAACTATACTATTATAAGTAAAAGTATAGTGACAATGTGTCTCCAAAGGGTGAGCTTTTATAGAGAAATGGGAGACTGCAAATTAGTTATTACTAAGATGTTAGCCAGAAAAGAAATAGAAGACTATACAATTTCAACAGAAATCTTATTCTTTTTAATCCTGCTCTTTGTAATCCATATGTTATCCAAAAGCATATGACTTTGCAGTAACACCTTATGATACATATAAACTTTTGCAACAATAAAATTTGAGTAAAAATCTCAAAAGTACTCTTATCTAAATGAGCTAAAAAAAAATCTTGAACAGAAAATTTCCAGAGACTCTAAGAAGACTATACATTTCCATATGAAGGTCGAGAAACAGGTCGCATGTGGTTAGCATTCCATTAAAAGGTGAGGAAGCCAAAAGGTTTCCAGAGACTCTAAGAAGACGCCAATTTCTCCCATCAACTTGTTCATTCTTATGCTTTTCTAATGTCATATGGATGAAGCAGTGGTTGTGTATCTATGTGATGTCAAATGAATGAATAGTAGGGTCCTAAGAGACTACAATGGAAAGCATTAGTTGTTTTAGAGGTGTCGATTGTGTAAAATACAAAATACAATCGCTTCACTGATAAAAGTGAAGAAGTGAAAACAAAAATGTATTGATGAGAAAGGAGACATAAATAAAATATGACTAAAGTTCTACCGTCTCAAAATATGGCTACCGTAGTTATATATTAAGGTACTCCGATAATTTATACGTTAAATATAGTAATAAGAAACAGCAGTTTGTCTTGAGTATATTATTTTAGCTATGAATTGCTCAAGCTAAAATAAAATACTTAGATCTTCATATTAGTAATTCAAGAAAAATTGTCAAACCTTGATAACAGACCTTTTGTTCTCAAGATTCATAAAGAAAAGTGTAGTTCCTTATAAGGAGTTGGTGACCCAAGTCCAGCATTGAGATTGGCATCTGACTAATAATTCACTTGAGTTGTGATCAGGTGCGTCACAAAGATATCTTGATCTTTAAAACCTTTTCTAGCTTTGGTTTGCAGTCATCGGTTGGCTGCTTTATATAATCCATATGTTTTACACACTTATAGAGGGTCAAAAATAGGATTTAATAAGACATCAAAAGTGCTATCTGCTGGTGGTCATAGTAAAATTCTGAGAAAGTAAGTACTCTATATTTGTTTGTTTTACAAAATCATTTCCCGACCTAAGGTCAAAACCCTTAAGTTTTGCAACTATTGGAACTCCAGCTGTCCTGATGTCATTTTATTTTTCAAAAATATTCATTCATTTCTTAAACTCAGTGTCTAGTAAAATAAAATTGCAGAATTAGAAATAAATGATTCAAAATATGTCCATTGAGAGGGTTCTTTCTTTAGAATAAGAGCCAAATACTTTTAACTGTAATACATGCTCTAATATTATTACAGGACTAGCTTGATCATGTATGGAGGACAAAAGAAGCAATTTGCTTGATCAAATCTTGGGCTTTCTCAGTTTCAAAATCCTTCATCTGAAAGCAGTGACCTTTCGTCTTTAACCTCATTAGCCTTCCAAATCTTGTAGGATATACCTTGTTCAATGTTTTCAAGTGGAACCAACAAGTACGGAAAAGCAAGAACTGAACCAGAGATGAGCACATTTTCATTAATACCACCTTCTCTTCCATCTCTCATGGCCATGTGATAAACTATGTTACCACCAGCTATTGACAGTCTACTAAAGTCACCATGGTTTATTAACCATAGTTCTTTGTTAAAAATAATATTATTTTCATGACTAGCGTGTGATGCGACCCATTGAAGCAGCCCAACAATCTTCATAGATTGTTAGCACGTCATGCTCTGGGTCTAATCTATACTCTTCCGAAATCGCAATTGCGTTAGATTTAGAAACCAAGATGTTGAGGTAACGATGGTGAACATAGGAGAAGGCAGACCCGATAACAAGTCCACCACCGTGGTAATACACTAAAATAGGAAGCTTTTCGCTAATGGTATTGGTGTTTTTTGGTAGGTAAAATCTAGCTGAAACATGAGATGAAATTGCGACATCTTTGGAGGAGACACTGGTTTCTGGGTCTTCAAGCGACGGTGGGACGTAGAAATAGCCTTTGAATATGTCCTCGAAACGTTCCACTCGACCGTCTTTATAGATTCTGAAGAAAGGATAAACATCAACGGCCAAATCATTTTTGTTATATGAATCCATGGAATTAAGTAGAGAGTGAAGGCTTTCGGACATGGTGTGGCAATATTTTAAAGATTAGTTGGCCTTCTAGAAGACATATGCTTGTCAAGATGCATCTAATTGTCTTGACAAATGTCAAGAAACTTGACAAATGCAATGACAAAGCTTGAGTAATTTTGGCTATAAATTGGTCTTCCCACAAGACCATTTCCATCGTCAGAAACATTCATACGTCTCTCTCCTCTCTTCAAAATATTTTTCTTTATTATTAATATTTAATATTAGTTGTTATTCCTTTTTCTTTCTAGCTGGGTTTGTAATATTTAATTTTACTGATTCCTGTATCCTCCCTAATAAAGGTAGGCTTGTTTAATCCTGGAGAAATATTTCACACTGCTGAAATAGTTTCTTAGGATAGTGCCTAGCACGACTCAAACCAGTGGTGTATTTCTGCTCAAAAATTATTTTATTGCAGTATTATTATAATTGTTGTTATTTTCGGTTTCATATCCCTGCAATCTAAAAAACTATGGCAAATAATACTGATGCTGAAAATACTGATGATACCGCCAATATTGGTGTTACGGTCGCTGCTCCAGCCCCAGTTGCACTGCCATATGCCAGGCCATTTCCAGATGTGTCAAATATTGAAATTTTCGCCAATGAAAATTTCAAGCGTTGGCAAGAACATATTTCCTCACTGCTTGATGTTCATGGTGTTGCACATGCACTACTGCATCCACAACCTAATGCAAACACTGATAATAAAATTATGGAATCATGGCAATATGCCAACAAGGTATGCCGTCATACAATATTGCAAACTATTTCTAACGAACTGTTTGACGTGTACTGCAGTTATAAAAAAGCAAAAGCTATATAGGAAGCTTTAATTAAAAATTCATTGCTGAAGATGCTACAAAACAAAAATTTGTAGTAGAAAAATTTTATCAGTGGCAGATGAGAGATGATGAACTCTATGTTAGTCAGTTCTAATGCTCCTGATAATTTGTGGGGTGAAGCTATTTTATCTGCATGTCACTTACAATGTAGAATATCACATAGAAGAACAGGCAAAACTCCTTATGAATTGTGGAAGGGTTATAAACCTAATTTAAAATATTTAAAAGTGTGGGGGTGTCTTGCTAAAGTTCTTTTGCCTGAACCTAAAAAGAGAAAAATAGGTTCTAAAACTACTGATTGAGTGCTGCATATAGATTTCTTGTTTTAAAAAGTGATGTGCTTGATTACAATACTATAATTGAGACAAAGAATGCTGAGTTCTTTGAATATATTTATCCATTATCTGATAAAATTTCTCATAAACCTGTTGAAACAAATAATGAAATTACCTCTAATGAGGAACTGAGAAGGAGCAAAAGGCCCAGGAAAGAATATTTTTCTTATGGAAATGATTTTCAAACTTTCCTTGTCAATAATGAACCATCAAATTATTTTGAAACTATATCTTCTTCAGATGCTAAATATTGGAAAGAGGCAATAAAAGTTGAAATTGATTCCATTATGAAAAATAATACATGGATTTTAACTGATTTACCTCCTGGTGCAAAACCTACTAGTTGTAAATGGATTTTCAAAAGAAAATTTAATCCAGATGGATCTTTAGATAAATATAAAGCTCGGTTAGTAGCAAAAGATTTTTCTCAAAAACAAAATATAGATTATTTTGATACATTTGCACCAGTGATTAGAATTTCTTCTATTCGAGTTTTAATTGCCTTAGCTTCAATCCATAAGCTTTTTATCCACCAAATGGATGTGAAAACTGCTTTTCTAAATGGTGATTTAGAAGAAGAAATTTATATGGCTCAACCTGAAGGTTGTGTTATTCCTGGACAAGAAAATAAAGTTTGTAAATTAATTAAATCTCTTTATGGCCTTAAACAAGCTCCAAAGCAATGGTATGAGAAATTTTAACAAGTCTTACTAAGAGACGACTTTTCTTCAGTTGAGGTGGATTAATGTGTTTATACTAAACTGGTAGACAATGATTATGTGATAATATGTTATAACGACCCGACTGGTCGTTTTTGGAATTTACGCCCCGATCCCCCATTAACTGCTTTCCCTAAGTTCATTTCTGCTATTTTGGTTTGCCGGGATGTTCGGTATTAGAATTCGGAGTGTTTTGGGATACTTAGTCCCTAAATGAGAGGTTAAGACTTGAAAAATGGTCCGTATTTGGGGCAGTGTGAAGACGACTTTGGAATGGAAATACGATGGTTTCGTTAGCTCCGTTAGGTGATTTCGGGGTTGGGAGCGTGTTCGGAATGTATTTTTGAAGCCCGCAGCTAATTTAGGCTTGAATTGGCGAAGTTAGTATTTTGGCAATTTCCGGTTGATAGGTGAGATTTTGATCTGGGAGTCGGAATGGAATTCTGAGAGTTGCTGTAGCTTTGTCAGGTGATTTGGGATATGTGTACAAAATTTCAGGTCATTCGGACAAGGTTTGGATAGGCTTTTGATCAAATGTGTGTTTGGTTAGAATTTGGAGTTCATAGGCTTGAATCTTGGCTTAAATCGTGTTTCGGTGTTGTTTAGGTGTTTTACGAATTGGCACAAGTTCGAATAAGGTATTAGGTGCTTTTGGTGCTTTTGGTTGAGGTCCCGGAGGTGTCGGGATGATTTCGGGTAGCTAAACGGAGAAATTTTGGACTTATGAAGATTTTAGGACTGCTGCTTCTGGTATTTTCGCTTATGCGGTTTTGGAGCCGCAGAAGCGGCTGTATCATCGTAGGAGCGGAGCCGCAGAAGCGGCTTGGAATCCGTATAAGCGGGGTCACAGAAGCGACCTGTGAACCGCAGAAGCGGAAGCTGGGCGCCCCGTCTTTCTTCGCAGAAGCGGAGATTTTTCCGCAGAAGCGGTCTCGCTTCTGTGATGGAAGGACTGCAGAAGCGGTTGGTCGTTCCTCGAAGGAAATCACAGAAGCGATTAGATTTCCGCAAAAGCGGTCCCTAGACCGCAGAAGCGGAAAATGGCCTGGACAGAATGTTTAAGTTATGGAAATGGGACTTCGTTCCCATTTTCCATTTTAACGATTTGGAGCCCGGTTTGGGCGATTTTTGGACAGATTTTATTGGATAGCAACGGGGTAAGTGTTCTTAACTCAATTTTGGTTGTATAACTAGAATCTATTACAAGTTTTGGTGTTTAATCTGAGAATTTTATTGGAAAAGGGTAGAAAATCCTCTTGGATAGAATCACTGATTTGAAGGTCAAAATGACATGGGAATTTTATAAATTTGGTATGGTTAGACTCGTGAGAGTGCGAGGTTTCTGGAAATATAAATTTTACCCGGTTCCGAGACGTGGGGCTCGAGGGGTATTTTGGTTATTTTACATAATTTCACGTATTAGCTTAAAATTTAATTGTAGAATAAATTACTTGAATTATTATTTACAAATGCAATTTAATTGAATAGATTTGAGCCATTTGAAGTCGGATACTCGGGGCAAGAGTGTGTTTTCAGGTTGACTTGCACTTGATCGATGTAAGTGGCTTGTCAAACCTTGTGTGGGGGACTTTGTCCCTTAAGATATGAAATTGGTAATTGAATGCCTTGTGCGTGAGGTGACGAGCGTGTACTTGAGCTAATTGTTGAAAATCCGAATTTTTACTTGAAATAAAAGATACTTGAGCCGAGTTTTTCTTTCGTATTTGCTTATTCCTATTTGCTATTATAGCTTGTGCTAGCTTAGAAAAGCATATTTAGTGGACTTACTTGCCTATTTGTTTAAACTGCCTTGTTTGCATTCTATGGAGCATATCAGGCTAGAATATACTATTATTTGCTATGAGTTGTTAGTTAATTAATATTTTGAACTGTTGGTTGATTTAAATTTGGGACTACGGGACGGCATCTCGGGAGCTCCCCCTGCACAGGTTATATACTAAGATTGAGAGTGCGGGATACCAGGAGATCCGCGGCACAGAAAATATTATTTATTGAGGATACCAGGAGATCCTCTGGATACTAAGAGATCCCAGAATATTTATTGAGGATACCAGGAGATCCTCTGGATACTAAGTGATCCCAGAATATTTATTGAGGATACCAGGAGATCCTCTGGATACTAAGAGATCCCAGAATATTTATTGAGGATACCAGGAGATCCTCTAGATACTATGAGATCCCAGAATAGTTATTGAGGATACCAGGAGATCCCCGATGATAAATATCCGTTTGTGGTTTGTACCTCTATTCTTAGATTGTGTTCGTCCTCTATTACTGTTTACTTATTTTCTTGCTGGATATCCACTGTGATTATACACATATTGTCTTCTCATTATCATATTGATTATTATGTTTTACCTTAGTAGGGCCCCGACCTTTCTCGTCACTACCTAACTGAGGTTAGGCTTGGCACTTACTGAGTACCGTCGTGGTGTACTCATGCCCTTCCTGCGCATGTTTTTCATGTGCAGATCTAGGTACTTCTGGTCGAGCGCATTATCAGTGATGCAGGTGCTATATTCGGAGACTCGAGGTATATCTGCCACGTCCGCAGACCGAAGAGCCTCCTTCTACTCTATCTTATAGTTTGCAGTTCCATTTCATGTATTCAGTTGTTATAGACATTTCTGGATATTAGAGCTGTATCTTATGATTCTCTTAGCGTGTGTAGCCCGTAGGTTTTCGGGTCTTTGGGATAGTTTCAGAATGTTAAGTGTTGAAGTGTATGTGCCAGGAGGAAATCATATACATTATTCCTTTTATCTAGTTTTGATTATAAATTTTTGCAAATATTATTATTTTCGCAAGGTGTCAGGTTTACCTGGTCGCGAAGACTAGGTGCCGTCATGACATGTTCACAATTGGTGAACTAGGTTCGTGACAAGTTGGTGTGAACACCTAATTTTTTACCACACTCAAATTCTATACTATTTTAGTATAAATATTTCTTTAAGGTCTAAT
>MU726689.1:31405-48752 GCA_026770625.1 Nicotiana glauca | reverse complement strand
TTCCCTCAAGCCAAAGTTAGACCAAACACTTACCTCGAATGCTCCAAACTTAACTCAAGCCTCTAGTATAGCTTTGCCCCTCGAATTCACCACCAAACCGCTCTAATCTAGTCACAAATTACTTGAATGTATCAACAAATGCTAATTGAATCGATATGAATGCATGAAAATAAATTTTCCAAAGTTTTACTCAAAAATTCCCAAAATGCCCCCAAGCCCACATGGTCAAAACTCGAGGTTCGAACCAAAACTCGGTTATCCATTCCCCCACGAGTTCATATCTATGATTTGTTTTGAAATCAGACCTCAAATTGAGGTCCAAATCCCCAATTTTTGAAAAACCTAAGTTCTACCCAAAATTTCCATTTTCACCCATGAAATTCATTGATTTTAAGATGAAAACATGATAAATGATGTAAATGATTGAAGGGATTAAGTAAAAATTGATTTACAAATGATTTGGGGAAGAATGTTTTCTTGGAAAATCGCCTATGGAGTGTTTGAGTTGAAAGAATGAAGAAATGAGGCGAAAAATTTATCTAAGTATGAAAAATGCAGGCCTCAAATGTGGGAATTGCGAATTTGGGTTCGCAATTGAGAACCCTGAAAGTCTGGGATTTGCGAACACTGGAGGAAGGGGGTTCGCATTTGCGAACAATTATGTCGCATTTGCGACTGACCACCCTCGCATTTGCGAACGGCATCGTCGCATTTGCGACCCAAGCAGAAGTCCCCATTTCTTGCATTTGCGATAGAATATTTGCATTTGCGATCTCGCATTTGCGAGAAAAAACTTTGCAAATGCGAAGACACCAGACCTGACCTGCAATATTTTTTCCAAAGTTAAAAATGCCACTCGTGGCCTATCCAAAACTCACCCGAGCCCTCGGGGCTCCACACCAAACATGCACACAACCTCAAAAATATCCTACGGACGTACTCGTGCGATCAAATCGCCAAAATAACATCATATATATAGAATCAAGCCTCAAAACACATGATTCTTCCAATTTCTCATAAAACTCTGATTTTTCATTTTAAGTCTGAAACACGTCAAATGACTTCCATTTTCAACTAAACTTTACAGAAAGCGCTTAAACCATATATAAGACTTGTACCGGGCGTCGGAACCAAGATACAGGTCCGATAACACAGTCTTTTAATCAAAATTCGTTTCCAATTTTCTTAAAATTTTCAGAAAAATAATTTCGCAGAAAAATTCATTCCTCAGGCTCTAGACCTCAGAATTCGACTCCGGGCATATGCCCGAGTCCCATATTTTTCTACGGACCCTCCTGGACTGTCAAATTACGTGTCCGGGTCCGGATCCGTTTACCAAAAATATTGACCAAAGTCAAATATATACATATTAATATCAAAATTTAGCAATTTTTCGCATAGAATTCATATTTAAGCTTTTCGGCTACGTGCTCGGACTGCGCACGTAAATCGAGGTAACCTTAAATGAGATTTTCGTGGCCTTAAAAGCACGGAATTAATAAGAAA
This sequence comes from Nicotiana glauca, assembly GCA_026770625.1. NCBI lineage: Eukaryota > Viridiplantae > Streptophyta > Magnoliopsida > Solanales > Solanaceae > Nicotiana > Nicotiana glauca. The sequence continues at coordinate 47,246 of MU726689.1, read as the reverse complement.
ATAAGTGATGACCCTTTTGGGTCGTCACAAGGTTGAGGGGTCACGGGACCCCGTTAGCCTCGGCAAAAGTCCTGTATATATATATATATATATATATATATATATATATATATATGGGACCCCTTAAATATTTTACTTATGCACCCAAGAACAAAAAGGCTAACAGGATAAGTGGTTGTTGTAGGGACTTAAAGTCTGTCCATTGATAGAAGATGTGAGTTCGAAACCCCTACCGTTATTTCTCCTCCCTTCATTTTAGTTCTTCGAATGAATACAACATAATTTATACTTAATAGCAAATTACTTTACTTTTTACTTCTATCTTCTTCCTTTTGAATTCAGTTATAGTTTAGTACTAATACATAATAGTCAATTCTTTTTTAAATTCCTCCATTAAAATTAAAAGCCTCATTTTGCAAATTATCGCTCCACACTGTGACTCTGACTCTGAGTTGGCATGACAACTAAGAGTTTGAGACTCTTCTTCAGTTTTTTTACTATTAGCATACCCTTAATCTTGATTTATTTAGTAAGTTTTTTAATTTAAAGTTCGAACGCTCTTTTGATCACTGGCATCTTTTTTAATAAAAAAACTAAAAATATTAAAAGTGTGAAACATGCTTAATCAAATATTCTCCCTTCACATATTACCCATTTTGCGCGAAAAACTCTCTCTCGCTCTGATGTTTTCTTTTTCTTTAAAACTTCATTTTGTTTATATCATTAAGTTTTAAAAGAGTTGCATGCCGAATTTTATCGCTGGTGATTAGCTAATAATGGTGCCCAGTCGTGCTCAAATCCTGGGTCCGCCTCTGTAACCGCCTAGTACGGAATCGTACAATCATATTTCAGAATTTGCGCCATGATCGTAGGGACGTGGCAGAAATATAGCCCATTCTGTTTACATGTCCATAACGGTACTATTCCCGGGTCGAGCATACTCGACCCCGGCGATGTTGTGCTCTGCCTTCGAACTCGAATCTGGACCGCCGGGCTCGAACTCGACCTTGCCCGGACTTGGGCCTTGGATGAACCTTCGAGCCTATAAATCAAAGGCCTCTGATTTTGACCGTATACAATAATCTTAAAAATTATGGCAATTTACTTGCTACAATAGGTAAATGTCACGTAGTAGTGCAAGAATTATTTACTTTGTCAACTGTAAATAAGTTGAACTCCATTTCTGAATAGGATAGGCCTTATTGGTATTTTTCCGTTTGCTTTCTAAATCGGAATACTTAAATATAAATCGGAAAAGGTCCAAATACCCCCATGAATTTTACGATAAGGTCTATATATAACCCTCGTTAAAAGTTTGGCCCATATTCAACCTTGCCGTTACACTATTGGCCCAGATACCCCCCTGGACTTTAAACGGAGCCAAATACCCCCCTGGACTTTACGATAAGGTCTATATATAACCCTCGTTTTTTTAACAAAATATTTGTTTTTTGTAAAAATATATTTGTAAAAACTGAAAATATTTTGTTGAAAATAATTTCTTCAGTTCTTAAAAAACGAAAATATTTTGTTAAAAATGATTTTTTTCTGTTTTTACAAAAAAAAAACAGTTTTTACAAATTTGTTTTTCCAGTTTTTACAACAAAAAAAATCTTTAAAAAAATGAAGAAAAAAAATATTTTTCAAAAGCAAAAATAATTTGTTGAAAATATTTTATTCAGTTTTTAAAAAACGAAAATATTTTGTTAAAAACTGAAAATATTCTAATTCCTCTGTTTTTACATTTTTTTTTCAGTTTTTACAAAAAAAATATTTTGTTAAAAAATGATTTAAAGTTTCACAAAAATAAATTTCTTTTTCTTTTGGAAATGTTCTAATTTCTTTTTGTAAAACTTTAAAAAAATTACAAAAATCGTTTTTTAACAAAATATTTTTTTTGTAAAAAATATTTGTAAAAAATGAAAAAAATGTAAAAACAGAGGAATTAGAACATTTTCAGTTTTTAAAAAAATATTTTCGTTTTTTAAAAACTGAATAAAATATTTTCAACAAATTATTTTCGCATTTTAAAAATATTTTTTTTCTTCATTCTTTAGTTTTTTTAAAGATTTTTTTTGTAAAAACTAGAAAAACAAATTTATAAAAACTTTTTTTTTGTTGTTGTAAAAACAGGAAAAAAATTTATCTTTTAACAAAATATTTTTGTTTTTTAAGAACTGAAGAAATTATTTTCAAAAAATTATTTTCAGTTTTTACAAAAAAAAAAATATTTTGTTAAAAAAACAAGGGTTATATATAAACCTTATCATAAAGTCCGGAGGGGTATCCGGGCCAATAGTGTAACGGCAAGGTTGAATATGGGCCAAACTTTTAACGAAGGTTATATATAGACCTTATCGTAAAGTCTAGGGGGGTTATTTGGACCTTTTCCGAATATAAATTAAACTTTAGAGCCTACTTGATTTTATTCAAATTCTTTTCAAGAAAATTATGGCAAAATAAAATGTTTGAATACTTGTTTTTGAGAAATTCTGTACTGTATTCGGAAGTTTTGATAATAAAATTCTGCTTAACTAATTTAATAAACGCATTTCACATGTTGAATTCATTAAGGTATTGTTGAATACTTGTTTTTGAGGTATTATTAAACCTCAGTTATATTGAATTATTACATAGGGAATAATTACCCGTAAGTTTTAGGTCATAAAATTTAAAGTAAATCTTTACGAGCAACTTTAGTTTCTTTTCCCATTTCAATGTGGATTAGGTTTTATGTTAAATCTTTCTTACAAGCCGTAAGGTTTTCCCACTACAAATAGGTTTTTAATATACTAATCCCTTCTTTAGTCGGAATTGGTTATGTCATAATTATCTATATAAACTCATGTAATTCACATCTTTTCCATTCTTCTCATTTCAAAATCCATCTTCTTCGAATTATAGTGTTCTGTCTTACTTTCCAAAGCTTTCTCAACTTAGTATCAATCAATGGAGAAATCAGCCGCAAACATTAAAATTGATGACCAAACCAATGACGACCCTAATCACTACAATTTGGTATTGGGGATAATATTAACTGTACTGGCCATAGTATTGGGTGTTGTCCTCTCTTTTTATTTGTTCTTCCCCGCAAAGGTTACTAAAGAAGTCCAATACCCTAAGTTTCGTCTTATATATGCCTCCTCTTCACTCCTTACCGTGACATGTATTGCGCCACCTTCAGTCCTCGACAATCCTGATAATTGGAAACTCACTTTCTTAGTCGAGAACCCAACCAATGATCATGATTTCTTATATGATGAATTTGATGCCAAGATTACCTACAAGGATACAGTTCTTTGGCAAGCTAATAATTCTGCTAGATTTTATCAAGACGAAAGCGCTCAAAACTTCATCGATGCAACTTTTGGTGCTTTGCCCGATAGTTATAATGAATGGATGACTAACACTGTTATGAATGATGTTGCTTCTGGTCTTTCCACAAAATTTTCAGTAAATTTAAATGGAAAAGTTCAAATAAGCCACCGCGAGGAGGCACAACGTAATTGTGGAAAATTGCAAGTCTCATGTGAGGATTTGGAAATTAAGTTCTTGCAAGGTTCCAGCATTGGAATGTTGATGGCTACTTCAGATGCTTGTGCTGTACATTTGCAGGAATCAAGTTGTTGATTGAAGCTGTTAGGGCTATATGAAAACATAGTGTTTTGGATTATTTTTTTTGTTTACTTTAATAGAGTGATAATATTTTTGTAGTGAAATTTATGAAAATACGTTATGTTCCGGTTCTTATGTGCATTTTAATCCAATGTTTGAGAACACTAATTTGAATGTATGACATGAATTTTAATATTCTCTTGTTTAACTTTCTTTTGCGGTCTTTATTCAAGTTTTAGCATCCTTTAATTAATCTGTAAAATAAGGAACAGATATTGGCCTTATAACACAATAATCCACGTGCAAAGTAATGATAAAAATGAAGAGTGTCTATTTAATGTTGATACAGTTTTCAGAGGTAATAACGCAGTAATATCCATAACAATTCTTAGCACTAGTAAGAAAATGTCATAAAAGACATGCCATATATATTACATATCGTCATATACATATACAAATTCTCCAGTTATGTAAACAAGGTTGATGCCACTGACTACCAGCGGGGTTGAGTTTCGGCAAACCACATGACCCAAAGTAGGTAACAGAAAATACAGCAGAAAACACAAATGTTCACTCAACCCTTGTCAGATGGCAATAAGTACAAAAACTAAGTGTTTGAAGCACATAGCTTCAATCATCGTCATCGTCATCGTCTTCCTCCTCTTCATCATCTTCCTCCTCCTCTTCTTCTTCGCCCTACATATTGTCGCCACTCTGATAAATGAGTCTACTTGAAATACAAAACTATGCACCATTAAAGGAGCATAGCAACTCTGGTAATGGATCCAAGTTCCAAAAAAGGACAGGCATAAATGGTTTATACACTAATTAACAACTAGCTTCATAATAGGAAAGGTGCTATATTGCTTGCCTTCTCAGATTTCATAGAGCAGATTCAAACCACACATCTGACATCAAATCTATTACGAATTTAGCAATAATTTTGTCGAAAACCCCCCGGCATCCGTGATAATTATCATGACTTGCCTCCTCAGGCACAAGGTTCCATTATTAAATGTCTCTCAAACTATACAGATTCATGTTGGATCAATCATTCCTAAAACATCAATTTCAAACTTTTACATCGAAGATCTGCTCCCTCGTCCATTTTGGGAATCAAAAATGCGCCTCACGCATCAGCAAAAACAAAAAAGGCATTGCCCACCCCAAAGAGAAGGACTAGAAATACAACTAGAAGGATCAATAAACCCAATATTTAACACCCTTACGGATAGGCAGAACTGTGAGCCAACAATTCTCTTGTTTTAACACCCTTAAAGAAGGGGGGGCCGCGAGCCGACAACAGCCTTGTCAACATATACTCAAAAACTATTAGATGCACTTATAAGTATAGAGTCAATACAACACTATAGAACTGTAAAGGGCAGCCCGTTGCACAAAGCATCCCTCGAGGAAGGGCCGCACCCCAAAGGAGTGTGACGTGTAGGTCACACGGAGACAACTCTACCATTGCTCCAAGGATCCCCTTCAACACCATAGAACTATGAAAAAATAGTAATACCTGTCCACTGCCCTCCGCATCGTCATCATGTACCTCAGATTTTGACCTCTCAGATTCTTCTTCTTCGCCATCATCATCTGAGCTTTCCGGCTAATTCAATTGATGAAGTTAGAACAACGAAGCTCCCTTTTCTAGATTTGTAATAATGACATGCTGTGCAAAGATCATATGAATCTTGAAAATAAAACAAGTTACAGGAAGCTAACCTGCTTCTTGTTGTACGCATTCATGAGCTTTTCATACTCAGACTTCCTTTTTGCTGCTTTGGCTTCATATGGTGCTTTTTCCTTCAACACGTAGAGCAAGCCTTATAAGCTACCTCATTACGGTAAATATGTACATATTGTCCCTTAAAAAAGATTGTGAAGAATCCATCCTTATGGAGACACTAAATGCTAATACTTCTGCCGCCAAGTAAATGTCAATGAGAAGCTGAAAGAAGTTTTCGACCCTTAAATGGTATAACATAGCAGTATGACATGTATGATGTGGTCATCGCGCCAAGTTCGCTTCTTGAATCACTAATATTGGTAAATGAATTGAATTACTTACAGCTGCGCTCATAGATTTCCACTTCTCTCCTCCAGCTTTCCCAACCTTCATTTATGACATTAAACCAAGAAGAATTCAGTTGCTCAGAACCAGCTACTAAAGGAGGCAATGCTTATGAAATAACACCATAAAAGCTTACAGCTGATACAGCCTTCACGTTAGGATTTTCCTTTTTAAACGTCTTCCTGAATTCTTCACTGCAGTGGCATACATGATCATTTATTGGTTACATCACGCAACTACAAATATGCCACTTAATCTAGAATATATTTTAAAAAAACGAAGCCTACAGAAATACGAAGAAGGCGCTGGGAGGCCTCTTAGGCTTATTAGGATCTTTCTTGGCCTTTTTGTCCTTCTTGGCCTTTCGTTTATCGTCCTTCAATGCAGCCTTTCTCTTCCCCATCTTTCTGAAAATAAGAGAGACAGACATGATCCATCACTAATTGATCACTGTGCCAACACGGAATATCAAAACCAAAATCAAAAAAAATTCACTCCCGAAAGGTCGTAGCATCAGCTACAGATGCAGAAAGGTCTATACAACATTAAACTACCAACACCTGAAATACTTGCATATAAAGCTAGAATCACAAAATTTAGAACGCTACTCACCGGTCCTCAACAGGCTTCAGCGCCGACCTTGTTTCTTTTCTCAACGCCCCTTTTCCTTTTCCACCCTTCATTGTAAATTAGAACTGCCTAATCAAAAGAAGCAGCCTAAGTTAAAACCCTATCGCTGTGATATTATATCAATGAACATATGATACATAACAACATGAATAACACACATTGAACACTCAAAGCATTCCAAAATACCAGAAAATTTTAAAGGAGACACTGGCAGCAAAAAGATTGATTCTTTAACTTAAAGTATATATTTTTCCCCCAAATAATTACCTAAAGCCTGACCTTTTCTTTCCAATGGAAATGCTATATCCTGTCCCGAAACCTTCACAAAGAAGTATTCTAATAATTTGAAATAACTTAAGTCTCTATGTTATATTTCCCTGCATGATCTCACAATATCAATTTAAATGAACAAAATCATGTAAAACCAAAACTAAAACTACTGCAACAAATATACCAATAGGAAGACAAGACTCAGAAAGAGATAAAGTCAACATTTTTCACCAGAAAAATACTCCCTTTATTCCTCTTTATGTGGCAAGGTTCGGAGTAAGAGAGTCAAAGTTGTTAATTTTGTATGTGATCTCAGTCATAAATTCTTCAAATTTTGGATTAAATTTAGATATTTGAATATTACATAAAAGTAATACTCCAAAAGTCATAGTAATAGTAATAAATTAGAGTGGTCCAATCTTCAAATAGTAATATTGTGACGTAAATTGGAACAGAGGGAGTACACTTCTACAAATGGAAAAAAAAAATTATCAGCTAGATTTCTTTTTTTGATTTGTACTGGGTATCCGAGTCTCTTCGAGCCCGACTAATCCCGGGGGTGCACAGGCCCTCGGCAAGGAGTTTCCCGCAAGTGCACCCCGGTTAATACAGGTTTTACCCAGTCCGATGGCCCTCAGAAATTATTTGCACCCACTTGAGACCTTGAAAGGGAGCAAAGGTCAACCCCCAAGGGTTTCAGCTAGATTTCTTATACACCCAACACAACAAACAAAAAAAAACCACTACTTGTACAACAAATAAACCTTCCTAAGAAGACCAAATTGGCAACTCATTTCTTTCCCTCAATAAGAAAACAGAAACAAAGTAAACATGAAACAAAATCAACCACAATAAACAAAATGAAAATTCTCAACCAAAACAAAAAAAAAAAAAATAGCAAGTGATTACTTCTGAGAACCAGTTTTAATCATGGAAACTAAGTGCTATTTAGTTATGGGTAATTGAATAAGTATACAATTTTTCTCAATACAAAATTGAATTAAGAAAAATACAAGCTACTACTTTACAACTGTTAAATCTACAGCAACAAGTATTAATATGAAAAAAAGAATCGGGAAGAGAGGAGAATACCAGGAAGATAAGAAGTAATGGGGAGAAGGTAAAGTGAAGGAAACAGAGCAAAAGCCAAAAGAGAAGAACAGAAGAATCAAGCTACTGCTTTTGTACACGACCGAATAACAAAAGTGAACTCCATTTCACTAACCGGACCTTATTTTACATTTTTCTTTTTAAATTCTTTTTGAGTATTGTAAGTTTTATATCCTGTGTTAAAACAAATGAGAAAAAGACATAAATATTCTCAATCTATGACCAAAATTTTAATTACACGTTTTCCTATTTTGAGGTTCAATTACTTCCGTGAATATTTTTTAAATGAAATTATTCACCCTAAATATGTTGGATTAAAAGAATTAAATGGCCCAACTACATTGCTGAAGAAGAAATAGATCGAGGACCAAACACTTACAATTGTACAAAGTTATGTAATGTTATTTGTATACTTAGCAACATATATAATAGGTAATCATTCTTTTATTAGCTTAGTCATTCTTTTATTAGCGTAGTATAAATACTCCATTAGGCTATTTTTGTATACATATATATTTTTCTTTCAATACACAGAAATAAATTTTTGCATCTTCTACGAATTCTGGGCTTTCTTCTGTAAAAATCCATGGAGTCTCATTCGATTGTTTCGATCTAACATGGTATCAGAGCGAATCCTGGAGACTATTGCTCTATTCTGAGTATTCATTGGAGAGTTTTGTTGAGAATTATCGATTTCTGCCTCTCCGACTGTCACGACCCGAATTTTTCACCCTCGGGAGTCGTGATGGCGTCTACTCGTAGAAGCTAGGCAAGCCAAATTTAATTACTTTAATAAACACTAAATGAATCGATTTGAATGCATAAAAATGAATTTCCCAAGTTTTTTCCAAAAATTCCAAAATCGCCCCCGAACCCACGTGGTCAAAACCCGAGGTTCGAACCAAAACCCGGTTACCCATTCCCCCACGAACTCAAATATGTAATTTATTTTGAAATCGGACCTCAAATTGAGGTCCAAATCCCCAATTTTTAGAAAACCTAGGTTCTATCCAATACCCCCAATTTCACCCATTAAAATTATTGATTTTAAGTGGAAAACATGTCAAATGATGTTAATGATTGAAAGAATTAAGTAAAAATCGACTTGCAAATGATTTGGAATGAAACTTGTTCTTGAAAAATCGCCCAAAGGAGTTTTTTTTTTTTTGGGCAATCCGCTAGGCAAGTGCCTAGGGCTAGTTTTTTATTAATAAAGAAAAGAAAATACAACAATTTGGAAAAGTACAAATAAGGGGACAATAGCACTGATATTGTTACGCATATGCCTTGGCTATATAATCACTCCTTTGCGCCTCACATTGCCTTATGATGGCAGCCTCATGTAGAGGATTCATGGTGTAATTGCCGGCAAAGTCTCACGATGGCATATAATCTCATAGCCGTGTGGATATTTTCCTAAAGGCATCGGACCAAGGCAACACATACCGGTCTAAACCTTACCTTACTAATCCTATTGAAGCATAAAAACCTCACCTACTAGCATGCATGTAAAAAAATAAGAACTTGAAAGGACCAAATATTCTATGATCATCAAAGGATTTGTGTTTTGAAAATGGGGTGAAAAAATGACTCAAAAACGACTAAATACAAAAATTGCTAGGCTGCAGATATGGTAATTGCGAACCCCGACCATTTGTGGGAATTGCGAACAATAGTTCGCATTTGCGAACCATGGGCATAACTGGGGACTTCGCATTTGCGAAAGTCCAGCTTTCGCATTTGCGATACAATGATCGCATTTGCGATCCCTGAGCAAAGTGACTGCCTTCGCATTTGCGAGCTAGGCTTCGCAAAATGCGAAGCCTGCAGGTCAGAAATACCAAAAAAAATTCAAAGTTCTAAATGCACTCCGACGCCTATCCAAAACTCACCCGAATCATCGGGGCTCCAAACCAAATATACACACAACCTCAAAAATATCCTACGGACTTATCCGCGCGATCAAATCGCCAAGATAACATCATATACATCGAGTTAAACCTCAAAATTCATAATTTCTTCCAAGTTTTCATAAAACATCAAATTTCCAATTTAAGTCCGAAACACGTCATACGACGTCTGTTTTTAACCAAACTTCACAGAAAGCGCTTAAACCATATATAAGACTTGTACCGGGTACCGAAACTAAAATACGGGTCCGATACTGATACGTTCTAATCAAATTTCCTTTCAAATTCCCTTAGATATTTTCAGAAAATAATTTCACACAAAAATTTATTTCTCGGGCTCTGGACCTCGAAATTCGATTTCGGCCATATGCTCGAGTCCCATATTTTTTTACGGATTCACCGGGACCGTCAAATCATGGGTCCGGGTCCGTTTACCCAAATATTGACCGAAGTTAAATTTATTCATATTAGTATCAAAACTTAGCATTTTTCACACAAAATTCATATTTAAGCTTTTCGGCTACATGCCCGGACTGCGCATGCAAATTGAGGCAACTCTAAATGAGGTTTTCAAGGCCTCGGAAGCACATAAAGGGTAAGAAAATAAGTGATGACCCTTTGGGTCGTCACATTATAAAGTGATAGTTGAGGTTTGAGTGCAATTCAAGGCATCGAGGTAAGTGTTTGGTTTAATCCTAGCTTGAGAGAATAGGAGTTGAGTCTTGTTTGCTACTTGCTAATTGATCGAGTACGATATATAGGCATAGTGACGAGTATCTATACATTGGTGTCTAGCATGACTGTGAGTCTTAATTTTGCTAATTGTGTACCCTTGGTTGATCCTATGAAAGTTGCGACTGAATATTGATATTAGTTGTGCCAAGAAGAAGTTGAATAGTATTGGTTATAGCTGACTCTCCCTTTTCGGGATGTTTTGACTGTTTGTTATTGTTCCCTTGCTGGAAAAAGTATTAATTTGATTGTTCCCTTACCGGGATTGTATTGTGTACTGTGTTGAAAGTAAAATGGGAGCGAGTGGTACGCCTACCACGAGTGATATTGAAATGGGAGCGAGTGGTACGCCTACCACGAGTGATATTAAAATGGGAGCGAGCGGTACGCCTACCACGAGTGATATTGAAATGGGAGCGAGCGGTACGCCTACCACGAGTGATATTGAAATGGGAGCGGGTGGTAGACCTACACAAGTGATATTGAAATGGGAGCGGGTGGTACGCCTACCACGAGATATTGAGAAATGGGATTGGGTTGCACGCTGCAACAAGATGAGTTGAATATGAAAATTGCCTTGTCTTTTCATTTTTGCTAGAAGTTAAACTGTAGATGTACGTACCATTATTCCTGATATTTTGTTTCTATCTGTTACCCCTGAAGCATGCTCCCTTCCCCAGTTAAAATTGTTATGTTCCTGCTACTTTTCCATTGTACTTGTATATACATCTGCACAGGATTATCTGAAGTCTGGTCCTAGCCTCGTCACTACTCCGCCGGGGTTAGGCCAGACAATTACCAACACATGGGGTCGGTTGTGCTGATGCTAAACTCTGTGCTATTTGCACAGGTCCAAGTTTCGAGCACCAGCAGCAGCAACATTAGTACGGGAGCAGGCCTTCAGTCAAGCGAGACCCGAGGTAGCCTTGCAGACGTTCGCAGGCCCAGCATTTCCCTTATTCTCTCTTTTTAGCTCGTTGCCTCACCGACGATTCCAAGGAGATTTGTGGTTTTGCTCAATTTTGTCTTCTCATATGGGTTCCTTTGCTCGAGCTCTTCATTGATAGCTAATTTGTGGAGATTCACAACTTTTGTTCCTGGATTTCTCATCAAATGAGTTCATGAAGATCAACTCGGAAACTAGGGTTTATGTCATCATCAATCTTCGCATGCGGTGACTTTTTTCCAACCCTAGCTTCTTAAGTTTCCTTTCTTATTGATTAACTTAGACATTTAGCTGTAGAAATCATGACTTTGAACAACGAATCTGCTGAACATTCTGGTACTTTGATAGTACCAGCTCTAGATCCTTTTCATCCTCTTTATCTTCACCCTTCTGATACTCCGGGAACCATGCTAGTGTCCATTCTATTTTCTGGGACTGGATTTGGTGACTGGAAGGAAGGGATGCTTATTTCTTTGTCTGCAAAGAATAAGGTCCAATTAATCGATGGTTCTCTGATTTAGCCTACAACCAACTCTCCTCTATATCCTCATTGGCAGCGGTGTAATAATATGGTTAAGGCTTGGATAGTGAATTCACTATCTAAGGACATAGCCAAAATAATTCTTTATTATAAAACCGCTAGAGAAGCCTGGAATAACCTTGTAGAAAGATATGGAGTTGCAAATATTTCTCAGTATTATAGTCTTCAACAATCTATTTCTTTCATATCCCAATGTTCATGTGACATTGCCACTTATTACACCAAACTCAAGGGATATTGGGATGAAATATATACAATATCCTTAGGAAGACCCTGTGCTTGTAGTGCTATGCATGAGTTCAGTGAGGCACAGAAGCTAATTCAATTTTTATCAGGATTAAATGAAACATATTCCACTGTTAAAAGTAACATCTTAATGATGAATCATGTTCCAAGTGTGGAGAAGGCATACTCTATTCTGATTAGGGATGAGAAACAAAAGGAAATCAATTCTGCTTCTCAGCCTTTCTCTTCTGATTCTACTTCTTTCATAGCTAACTCTAATTCTAATTAAACTCATAACCAACCAAATACCACCAGAAACTATATTCAGAGGGTGAATTTTGAACCTAGAAGAGGTACAGTATCTTACAAATATTGTAAAAAGCCTGGTCATACTGTAGAAAAGTGCTACAAACTACATGGTTTTTCTCAAGATTTCAAGTTTACCAAGGGAAGAAAAATTGTTGCATGTGTACAGATTGAGTCCTCAAAACAGACCTCAACTAAGCCTGATTCATCTCAAAATGAAGATATTCCACATAGCTTTTCTAAGGAACAATATGCCCATCTTATGTCTCTATTCCATCAGATGCAAGCATCTTCTACAAATCAACAGTCTACATCCCAAGAATCTCCAATAAATGCAATTTTTGCAGGTTGGCACAACAATCCTACTAGTATGTTATATGGTTATCTTGTATGCCATGCTAGTCATAACAACTTTAGTTCTTGGATCCAAGATTCAGGAGAAACCAATCATATGACACCTCATAAACATCTTCTTCATCATATACAACCTTTAATTTATCCTTCCCTTGTTACCTTACCAAATGGATATAAAGTAAAAGTTACTTCTTTTGGATGGCTTTCCTTATCACCTAGTATCATTCTAACTAATGTGCTGTTGGTACCCTCTTTCCATTACAACTTAATCTCTATACATCAACTTCTTTCTCAACTCAAGTGTTATGCACTCCTTACTAACATTTCATGTTGGTTATAGGGCCCTTCTATGAAGAGGCCACTGGAAATTGGTAAGGTTGAGCATGGACTGTATATTCTGAGACTGTCATCTCATGGTATTGCAGCAGCTGATCCTTCTCAAGAAAATGCTTGTTCAACCTCTTCTTTTCCCAAGTTTGATTATGTAGTTGACTGTTTTCCTAAGTCTGTTTCATTTCCTATTTTTCCTGTTCATGATTCTGTAGTTGGCAATTCTAATGTTGTCCTTGTTGTTTGTAATTCCACTTCTATTAATAAAACTGATGTACTTTGGCATCAAAGAATGGGGCATATACCTTTTGTAAAGATGATTTATATTCCTCATCTATCTAATAAATTTTCCCCTAAACAATCTATCACATGTACTATATGTCCAATGGCTAGACAACAAAGACTACCATTTCCTGAAAGCACTTCACACTCCAACAAACCTTTTCAACTTGTTCACATTGATCTCTGGGGGCCTTACCACACTGCTACCTATAATGATTTTTGATATTTTCTAACTATTGTAGATGATTGTAGTAGGGTCACTTGGACACATCTCCTTTCATGTAAAAGTAATGCATTTTCCATCATCAAATATTTTATTGCCATGGTGTCTACATAATTTCATGCTTCCATCGAAGTAATTAGGAATGATAATGCCTTTGAATTAGGATTTGCTTCTTCATATGCTGCATACCTCACTTTTCTTGGCATCTCACACCAAACTTCTTGTCCACACACTCCCCAACAAAATGGAATAGTAGAAATAAAACATAAACACTTGTTAGAAACTGCTAGAGCACTTCTTTTTCAGTCCAAATTACCTACCAAATATTGGGGGGAGTGTGTTCTTACTGCTACATACCTCATTAACAGGTTTCCTTTACTACTATTTCCAACAAAATACCTTATGAAGCATTACTTGGTCAACCACCCACCTATGATCATCTCCGATCATTTGGGTGTCTAGCTTATGCAATTGTTCCTCATCCTTCTAGGGATAAAATCCAATCTACAGTTATTCTTTTTGTGTTTTTAGGCTATGGTTTTAACAAAAAGGGGTACAAATTGCTGAATCTAGGTACCAAGTCCATCTTTTATTCCAGGGATGTCACATTTGTTGAACACATCTTTCCATCCACTTCTCCACCCTCTGTTTCTTTCCTTCCTCTACTTATTCTTTTTCTGAGCACATCATTCTAACAATGTTACCACTTCTACTTCTTCACCATTAAAGTCTTCTGATTTTGTTCATACTGTTTTATCACCACTATACTCTTCTTCTCATTCTCCTGAACCTGATTCTGTACCTTCACCCACACCACTTCCTTCACTTTCTTCCCTTCCCTTGAGAAGATCTTCTAGGCCTACCACTATTCATCACCACCTTCAGGATTACATCTGCTATGTTGTACCTCATACTTCCTTTCCCGATCTATCCACTTCCTCTCAGCCCCTTAAATCCTATACATTATTTGAGCCTTCCTTTTACCATCAGGCTGCTTCCAATCCTGCTTGGCAAGAAGCAATGTTGAAAGAATTTCAAGACTTGGAATCTAACCAAACTTGGGATATTGTGCCTTTACCTCCTAGCAAGAAAGCCATCCCTTCTAAGTGGGTGTATAAAGTTAAGCAAAGATTCGATGATAGCATTGAAAGATACAAAGCTAGATTGGTTATTAGGGGAGATACTCAATAGGCTGGTATTGACTACTTTGAGACCTTCTCCCCTTCTAGACAATGGTTTGCTAAGCTTTCTACTGCCCTCACCTCTTTGGGGTATTCCTTCAGTCTGAATGACTACTCCCTATTCTCTAAAATCACTCCCTCTTCATCTGTTTTTATTGCCGTTTATGTGGATGATATTCTCTTGGTGGGCAATGATACATCTAAGTTGGATTCTATCAAAGCATTTTTGGATTCTCAGTTCAAAATTAAGGACTTGGGTTCCATCCATTATTTTCTGGGGCTTGTGTTGTCTCATCTGCCTCAAGGTTTGCTGATTAATCAACACAAATACCTCCAGGAACTCCTTACTGAATTTCATTGTGCTTCTGCTTCTCCTGTTGCTTCTCCTTTGGATCAGTCTGCCAAGCTTACTCCTTCTTCTGGTGATCTTTTACCTGATGTCTCCACTTATCGAAGGCTTATAGGAAAGCTGAATTTTCTCCAACATACTTGACCTGATATTTCCTTCTCTGTTCAGCATCTCAGTCAATTTCTCCATGCCCACGCATATGCTCATATGCAAGCAGCTCTGCATGTTTTGAGGTATTTGGTCAGAGATCCTGCCAGGGGTATTCTTCTTAACAATCATAAGGACTTTTCCCTCATTGCTTACTCGGATTCAGACTGGGCAGGGTGTCCTTCTTCCAGGACATTTGTGTCTGGTTATTATGTCACTCTTGGGGTAGTCCTATCACTTAGAAATCTAAGAAACAACCTACTATATCTTTATCATCTGCTGAAGCTGAATACATAGCCCTTCGAAAGACTGTTGCTGAGCTTACATGGCTTGTCAGGCTGTTAGCTGATTTGGGTGTTTCTATTTATGCTCCTATTCCTTTATATTGTGATAACAGGTCAGCCATTAGCATTGCCAAGAATCATGTCTCACATGAGCAGACCAAACACATTGAGCTTGATTGCCACTTTGTCCGGAAGTGGTCTCATCTCTTTGCATTATGTTCCTACTGCCTCACAACTGGCTGATATCCTTACCAAACCCCTCAAAGGCTTTCAACATCAACTTTTGTTATCCAAGCTGGGAGTTTTCTCACCCTCCAGCTTGGGGGGGG
>MU726689.1:3545-21790 GCA_026770625.1 Nicotiana glauca | reverse complement strand
GGGGGCTCTTTTCCTCGTCTTCTTCTTTAGATCTCATCCCTTCCCCTTTTTCTTCATTCCTTCTTTCATTAGATTTTTTTCATGGTGTGTATTTCTTCTTCCATCATGTCATCTTCCCCTCATATATGACTCATCCATTTTTTCCAGTGGTTTTAGCTTTCAAATTTTTTCATAGCCCTTTCAGGGGTAGAGGAATAAGTCAAAATTCAAAAGACTTAATTCTTTGCTTATATATTTTTCATGGATAGTGGAGAAGCCATGACAGATGGGTTATTATTTTAAGAAGGTTGAGTGGGTGGATTTGAAGAAGGCAGGAGGGATTTTTTAATTTTAATTTTTTGCTTATTTTATTTTATTTTTTGTTTAAGAAATTAAAATTTTGTTAAATAATATTATTTTGGCATAGAATTTGATGTGGATGCTGATTTGTCATCCACGTCAAGTAAGTGAGCATCACGCGATTCCGGAGAGTTTAAAAGTCTTGTTTTGATTAAGTTGAAGTGTCTAGATAAAACTTTATGGAGTGTAGGGACCGGGATGACAAACCGGAACAAGTACAAGTGTCTCCCAGGCTATTCTGCCTTTTGTTTAATTGTGAATTTGCGATCAACACGCCAATAACAACGTTTTTAAAACCATTGCAGTAGATCCACTGCAATAGTTTAAAGGTCCGACACATTCGCCCCGAAGGAAAATATTTTATTAAGACTCTCTCGAAACTCTCTACAATTATTTATTTTCTCCGCGGATTTTCACACATAAAATAAGCTATCAATACCATTATTTATAATAGTATAACCTATTTTAACTAGAAACAAGAAAGTCTATTCCTATATTTATTCTAACTGCAAATTATATTTAGACATGAATTAAATAAACCAAATTCTAAATAACTAAGATTTCCTTCTACAACTTTGAATTAGTTTTCCAACATTCTCCCATAATTCAAAGTTGTATACGTCTGACTTGTTCGTTGTGCAGTTATGTTGGAGCACTTCTATCCAACTCTCACTTTTGATGAAGCACATGTCTTCATCTCTCGATTTGTTGAAGCACCTGTCTCCAACTCACGTTGGTGCACTTCGTCACCAACCGTTAATGTACTTTGTCACCAACACTCAATTTTGCTGAAGCACCTGTCTTCAACTCTCGTTGATGTACTTTGTCACCAACACCCAATTTGGTTGAAACACCTGTCTCCAACTCAGGTTGATGCACTTTGTCACCAACCGTTGATGCACTTTGTCATCAACGCCCAATTTTTTTTTTTTTTTTTTTTTTTACTATTTTTTTTCTTCTGAATTTGTTTTGAAACTTTTCATCGAATAGTCTAATTATGTTGACAGTTATCTATGATTTTGCCAACATATTTTTTGTCCAGACGGGCAGCACACTTTGGCTAGTGTCATCTGCTGGCAACGGAAGCTACTTGATTCTCTCCTAAGATCGTAGAAGCTCTGATACCAATATGAAGGAAATTTTTTTATTTATAAATCTATGAATGATCTCTATACGTCTTTATTTCCTCCACACTTCTCCACACATAAAATAAGCTATCAAAACCCCTATTTATAATAGTATGAAACCTATTTTAACTAGAAACATGAAAGTCTATTTCTATATTTATTCTAACTGCAAATCATATTTAGACATGAATTAAATAAACCAAATTCTAAATAACTAACGTTTCCTACTACAACTTTGAACTAGTTTTCCAACACGCCCTGATATGTAATTATAATTGTAATTGCTTTATGCAACAGCTAGATAACTCATGTTGCAACAGGAATACCAAGACAATTCAGAGGCAGATCTACATTGGTGGTAGAGGGGTCACTAAAATCCGTTAACTTCGTCAAAAATCATATATGTGTGTGCATGCGCGTCAAGGACCCATTATATAATTTTACTGTACCCCTCAAACACAAAAGTTGAATGGGTTTAGCATGAAGTATAATTCCTTTTCGTTCGCCTTCTAACCCAAAATCAAGACCTAGTATCGATAATGCTCCTTTTTTTTCTTTTTTTTTCTCTTTACACTAATAGCCTGTTTGGACAAGCTTCTTTTTGGCCAAAAATGCTTTTTTCGGCCAAAAGCACTTTTGGCCAAAAATTGAGGTGTTTGGCCAAGCTTTTGGAAGGAAAAAAAGTACTTTTGAGGAGAAGCAGAAGCAGTTTTGGAGAAGTAAAAAAAAAGTAGCTTCTCTCCAAAAGCACTTTTTTGAGAAGCACTTTTGAGAAAAATACAATTAGAAGCAGTTTTTTAAAGCTTGACCAAACACTAATTACTGCTCACAAGTGCTTTTCAAACTAATTAGCCAAACACAAACTGCTTCTCACCAAAAGTACTTTTGAAAAAAAAAATCTCAAAATAAGCTGATTTTTGTAGCTTGGCCAAACGGGCTATAAGTGTCTGATTGTGCTAAAATCATGAGTCTGCCTCTGATGACATCACTGTCATTTAAAGTTAACTCTTACGGGTCGTTTGGTAGGAGGTATTAGAAAAAATAATGCAAGCATTAGCTCAATGCATTACTAATACATTATTTGGTACCTTTTTTCAACTTGTGTATAACTAATACTTGTATTAGTTATACACCATACTTGGCATTATCCTATGCATAAGTAATGCATAGAAAACCATGGCATTAGTAATACCAAGGCTTTAATGCATGCATTAGCATGATTAAAGATAAAATTGTCCTTAAAGTCCCTTAAAGCTAGAGAATATGGAGGGCATTTTTGTAAGCAACTATTTTTTAAAAAAATTATGCAATGCATTATAATTTTAATACACCACACCAAACAATAGATAAGAAATAATATTTGCATAACTAATGCATGCATTACTAATACACCTTATTCCGACGACCCCTTAGCTCACACCTCCTTTTAACATGTTCCTTCTACAATTACATTTTCTATAAATTCGTACTTCACAGATCCAGTGCAAAATATGGCGTCCATTGCAAACATGATCAAAGCTAGTTTTATTATAAAATTAACATATTTTGTAAATTAAAAAAAAAAGAAAAGAACAAAGCTAAATGCTACAAAGGGAAATAAGGAAATAAATAAGCAACAAGCTAATAAATCAAGAAAGAGAATTATGTTAAAAGATCATAGTACTAAGCAGGCAAGTAGATGACAAGATTTGTCTCTGTTTCTTTTTTTTTCTTTAATTTCCACGTATTGGACAATTCAATCTGAGTAATATGAAAAATCATAAGCCCACCAATCCCATCGTTCTTCTTTCATTACATGGTCCCAAAAGATTGAAAACAATTGGAAGATATTCCACTAAACTCTAATCTCTAATGTTACATGTCAACCACAAGACTTCAAATCCTACGTGTCCTTCAAACACACCACTTGAAATCAGCTTTGATAAGAATCAGATAAGGCCTTTCTCTCTCTCAACCGTCCGATCACTCCATCCTCTCATCCAACTGTCACAATTCTCCCCTCCACAGATCAAAAATCTGTACCTTCTTTAACAATATAATCAGTATAGGCTCCATATTCCACCACATCAATTCAACAAAATTTTCACTAGTCTCCTAGTTAGCTAACATTAGCGGCAATGGCTACCGCAGCTGCCACATCCTCGTTCATCGGAACACGGCTGCCGGAAATTCACTCCGGTGCCGGTAGAGTCCAAGCCCGATTCGGATTCGGGAAAAAAGCCGCACCTAAAAAGGCTCCAAAAAGGCAAATCCCGGACAGACCGTTATGGTTCCCAGGAGCTAAGGCACCGGAATATCTGGACGGAAGTCTCGTCGGCGACTACGGATTCGATCCATTTGGTTTGGGGAAACCTGCTGAGTACTTGCAGTTTGATTTAGACTCATTGGATCAAAATTTGGCTAAGAATTTGGCGGGTGACATCATTGGGACCAGGACTGAAGTTGCTGATGTGAAATCGACACCGTTCCAGCCGTACAGTGAGGTGTTTGGACTGCAGAGGTTCAGAGAATGTGAGCTGATCCATGGGAGATGGGCTATGTTAGCTACACTTGGTGCTTTGACTGTTGAGTGGCTCACTGGTGTTACATGGC
Source organism: Nicotiana glauca (assembly GCA_026770625.1). Classification (NCBI taxonomy): domain Eukaryota; kingdom Viridiplantae; phylum Streptophyta; class Magnoliopsida; order Solanales; family Solanaceae; genus Nicotiana; species Nicotiana glauca. The sequence goes on along the minus strand of MU726689.1, from coordinate 17,732 downwards.
AAGACGCTGGAAAGGTACAACCTACACCATCTTTTGCTTCTGCGTGAACGTATAACCTGATATTTAACTTATTACTTTCTTTGAATAGATAAGGCTTATTACATATTAATTCATGCTTTTAGAACCGTCGTTTTTAATTGCAAAACATAGCCACTAAATGCTATTTGAATTTAAAAAAGAATTATTTAAATGTTATTATTCGCATAAATCGTACGTAATTAAAGAGTAATAGACGCTGTCACATACTAGTATTAATTTTAAATGTTAGGTAGGCGTGCTTTTTATATTTTTGTCGTGTCCCATTTCAATATACTAATTGACAAGTTGATCTATCATCTATGTAGCTAGTTTCGAATTTGTGGATTTACTATGTTGCTAGATTGGGATTACAACCCCATTTGGATCAGAATTTAAACATCATCAATTTAATAGAAACTTTGCTGAAAAGAAAATATAGCAATATGCTTGTGATCGAGCTTGATATAATTAGAATCAATAGATCAAGCAAGTATGAAAACAAATTTTCTAATCACTTGATTTTACGCACGATCAAACCTAAAGAGGGAAAAAAAATGAGCTTTTATATATCGACAGTCTAGGCTAGAAATTGCATAGTGTAGTTGAGGAGCCGTAAACATTTACCTGCGCGTGTTGTTTAAACCATATGGTTGGTTAAGTGATTTAATGAGGTCAGAATTTATATTAATTAACTATGATTAAGTGATAGAAGTTTATGTGTAAGCACATATAATGCTTTCATTGATTTGAAATGAATACCGAGTGTAGATAAGTTTTTCCTGAAAGGAATATCATCTAATTTGTAGAAGGTATATAGGATTAAAGTAGTTACATTTAGTACAGTTTTAACTTGTGATTGTATGGTACTTACCATCTCTAAATCATTTAGCTCTTTCTTGGATTTGCATAGGTTGAGTTGGTTGAGGGATCATCCTACTTGGGTCAACCACTCCCATTCTCCATTACAACATTGATTTGGATTGAGGTCCTTGTTATTGGATACATTGAATTCCAAAGGAATGCTGAGCTTGACCCAGAAAAGAGGCTTTACCCTGGTGGATCATTCTTCGACCCATTGGGCCTTGCTGCTGACCCGGAGAAAAAGGCCACGCTTCAACTTGCTGAGATCAAGCATGCTCGTCTTGCTATGGTTGCCTTCTTGGGCTTTGCTGTCCAAGCTGCTGCTACTGGAAAAGGCCCACTTAACAATTGGGCGACCCACTTGAGTGACCCACTTCACACTACCATTCTTGACACCTTCGGCTTCTTCTCTTAAGCCCAGCCCAACGCACCTTGTTTTTTCAGCTCGTTCTAGTTGAGAGGATGGTTTTACGTATATTATATTATTATATTCTTCTGCTTCTTGTAAAAATTGTAACATTTGACACTCTAAGGAGAAGGCAATATCAAACGCTATTGTTAATTTAAGTTTGTCATGTTCTTCAGTGTTGGAATAGCAAATTTTCTTATTCCTTTTTCATCCTTATGTTGCATAAGGAAGATACATATGCAATGGCTTCTAGTTCTACAATAGTCGATTCAGCATTGAAAAGGTTCTACAATGGTAGATATAAGAGCTTGATCAAAAAAAGCTACATAAAAGAGGATGAATTATGTACTTTTTTTCTTGCATTCCAATGATTATGGGTGTGTTTGATATAACGGTAAATGTTTTCAAGAAAATATTTTCTTGGAAAACAAGTAGTAATCTTATTTATTTTTCGGTGTTTGGTATGTAAATTAAGGAAAATGATTTCTCAAGAGTATTCATAAATAATTTAGATATAATATACATGAAGCAATAAACTTTCAAACCAACCTTCCGAACCCACAAATTTTATAAACTTCCGAACCGCTAACTTTCGAAACAGCGGAATTTCGAACCCGTAAACTTTATAATTTCTAAACTCGTAAACTTCCAAACACATAAATCTCCAAACTCATAATTTTGGAACTTGTAAAATTTTGAACCTTTAAACTAATAAATAAAAAAAACTAAAACTGAAAAATATATGAAAGAATTACCTCCTATGTCAGTCGGCCCAATCTCACAACCAAAAATAGCCCATATTTTTACACTTGACCCGGCATAGCCCATTTTACAGATACCGCTTAAAAAATATTTCATCGGTTAACCTAGCGTGGATAAGAGAACTAGACAGCCTCCTTTATCTTTTTTTTTCTTTCTCCAACTTTCAGAGTAAAGATATCGATGACGAAGTCAATCGAGAGGTCGCCGGCAAAGTTAACGATATTCGAAAAATAAATATGGCGGTGGATAACATCCTTTAACCATTTTTCCCTTCAATTTTCAAGGTAAAGAGGTTGACGATAAAGTCAGTGAAATCAACGGAGAATGAATCTCCGGCGGTGAATAGTTGTTTTTACCACTTTATGTTATTTTTGTTCTGCCGGAAAAGAATCCATTCAAAATTGAACCACTTTGTGTTTTAGCAAATGATTTGCTAACTCTTGTATTCATATAATTTTTCAAGTTCTTTAGTGATGTTCCAATTTTATCTTCTTTTATAAAACAATTTCATCTCCATCCTCTCTCCTCTTTAATTTTCAGATCTAACTTCCTCTGAAAAACTCTCTTTTGATATTTTGGTACTGAAATAGAGTATAATATTGAACATAAGATGTGTTCTTGTATAAATATTGTATAATCACTATTTATACACACTTATACATTATTGTATAATTGTGTATAAATATGTATAAATGTGTATATTTATATATAAATGTGTATATATATTCATAACATCACATAATTATTTATTTCTCAATGTATAAAGATATAAATACATTGTCATTATATAAGAGGCCTCCATGGAAGTTTAACACTTATCTTCTTCTTCTTTCTCTTATTCTTTTGATATACATTATTATACATTTCATATACAAGTTTATACATAGTTATGCATCATTATACATGTACTGCATATGTATAATCAAATATTTTTCTTCCTCTTCTTCTTCTTCTTCATGTTTTCTTACTTTTTCTAAAATAATTCATGTATAAATCTACTTTCTTTATTGATTTCTCCGCCAAATCACGAACTTACAGCAATTGTTTTTTAATTTTACCATATAAGTTGAATCAGCGAAATTGAAAAAATGTAAGCTACTCGGTTCTTTATCTTGTTTATCATTTTTGAGGAAGAGTCCTTTAGCTTGAGTAATTTTATGTTTTGATTATAGGATGATATATTAGGAGAGATCATTAAAGACAAATTGATGGAGAAATATCAAAATTAGATGACGGAAGAATTAGAAAATCTCATGAATTTACAAATCTTAGCCTATTATTTTTGGGCTACAGATTTGTAAAGTTATGACTGGGCCATTATGTTGCAAGTCAGATGTTTGAGTTGTATTTATGTGAAATTATCCCAAAATATATTTAGAAAATATTTTTAGAAAATATTTTTCCTTCATACTAAACACACCCTATATGTTCCTTGATAACGTAGAATTAGGGGTGAAGGTGCTAAAAAAATGTTGATTTGGTATTTTGATGTAAATCGATCAATTCCTTTCGTTCAAAAGATCGGCCCGAGCCGAACATGATTGTAAACTAATTGATTGTTTGCAAGGGGCGATGGTTAACATTATTATGTCAAGAACTGTGAGCACGTAATTTTTGCTTGACGTACAAAATCGCTCCTAGAAAGGTGAAAAATAATTTTCTGCTTGTTTTAGATTTTTGTCTGTCAGCCTCTCTGCCCTCTTGGGGTAGGGGTAAGGTCTGCGTACACACTACCCTCCCCAGACCCCACTTGTGGGATTTTACTGGGTTGTTGTTGTTGTTGTTGTTGTTTTAGATTTTTGTCTGACTGTAAAGAATTTTTCTCTATTTATTATTTTCAATATATTGCATTTTTGCATTTTTCTTTAGCCTAATTAGGAGTAGCTTAAATTATAAAATGTCAAAAAATATTTTTTTTTCTTTTGTTTTGTTGCATTCTAACACTTTAGTTGCATTTTTAGAATTTAATTTCATCATTAGACGCATTAGTTAAATACATAAAATCGCAAATTGCATTTTAGGTTAGTTAATTAGTGAATTAGTTGCATTAGTCCATCATCAGATAAAAAAGATAAATAGGCTAGCTATAAGATGGGACATTAATTTGGGCCCAAAAAAACGGTGGCCCAATGTCTCAAATACCCACACCCATGCAAATATCCGGTCCAATAATATCCACCACCACCACCTCCCCACGACACAGTTTCGCGCCAAACTACGTCATTCGGTTTCAAGCCCTCAGTTAAACAACCCATCTGTTTCATTCTCAAGAGGCGGATCCCTCCCCCTATTTCTTGGAACCCTAGTCGTCACCCTATAGAAAAGGGACCCCCTCCCTTTTATAATAAAAACCAAGTTGCCCGCATCCCCTTCGTCACTCTCTCACTCATACACACTCTTCCTTGACACATACACGCTAAAGCCTCTAGTAACAAGTAGGAATTACAATGTTTAGAGCTAAAATTCAAAAATTTCAAAGCTGATTTTCAGTTTCAAATCCTTGTCTTCTCTTGCATTTGTGGGGATTTCAGAGCCTGATGGAGCTGTAGAGCTTGTTTTGAAGCTGAGAGTTTGATTTAAACTCAAATCATGTTCGTTTTCGCTGATTTTACTATTTTCGGGAACTACTGAGATTCGGTTGAGTTTGGCTCTGCCATTAGTCAATTTATTCGAGTTTTCTTTGTTCAACCAGGTTAGTTTTCAAACTCCGTTGTATTATGCTTTTATTTAATGAGTAAAATGGCCGAATCTTTATTTCATTTTTGTAGAACTACTCAATAGTCTATTTGGAAATAGCCTCTCTACCCCAGGGTAGGGGTAAGGTCTGCGTACACACTACTCTCCCCAGACCCCACTAAGTAGGATTATACTGGGTTGTTGTTGTTGTAGAACTGCTCAATGCCTGATTTTTGCTAGTGCCATGTATAATGAATGTGTATTTTGATCCAATTTGGAGTTTTTTACCCTAAAAATGAATAACAATTGAATTTATATTGTGGTTTTAAGGCACGTGATTTACTTAGCACAAATTGATAGAAAAGGTAAATTGACAATGAAATTAACTGCAAATATGAATGAAGCAAACCAAATAAAATTATAGCTTTAATCCTTGAACTAGACTGCCCTCGAGTTAAGTAAATGTTTTGCTAGAAAGTATGAACACAATAACAAGAATATTGAGAGCTTAAGAGAAAGTGAATATATAGCTTATGTAGCGTGAATATGATAATTACAAATGATTAGAACCCTTTTTATATAGTAGAGGAATTTTACTTAAAGTACAACTCTAAATATGGAACCCCTTTTATATAGTAGAGAAATTCTACTTAAAGTACAATTCTAAATACTGGAGGAAATCCCTTGATTGGCTAGACAACCAGTCTTGACTTGATACGTGCCTAGATTCTCGCCACGATCCTCAGTCGATCATGGATATCTCGGTTTTCTATTATTCGACTTAGCAGGCTTCCTTATATCTCCATCTTATTCGGTCTTGATCTTGGTCGACCTCGATCTTAATCAACCTCAGGGTCTCGAGCTTAATCGGTCTTAGGGTCTCGAAAACTTAACCTCGTGCCATAGTTTGATAGAAATTGAATCCAAACCTTGACCTATCATGCTCCAGCCTCGGTTAGTCGAAAGGGCAAGTCCGATTATGACCGTATACAGATAGTCCACTCGTTCTATTCCTATATAAAAATTAAATGGCTAAAACTTCAAAAACAGTTCCACAAAAGGAGAGTGCTTCTTCATCAAGGTTCGCCGCCGACGGAGCTGCGATGGAACCTCCCCTAGAGGACTTCGTTCCGACCAAGTGCCCCTCTGCTGCCAATTTTAAGGTGGATAATACACCCTCAACGCCGGGTCGATGCGAACCGATGTCGAGATACATATGTACAATTACCGACGATCTCCTCCAAAAGGTGAAAGAGGAGTGCAACTGGGTAGGCAAGGATGTAGTAGCTCCTGCCCCTGAGGAATCTATCACTACCCAATGGAGGGGTATCTAAGTGTCTATACCTACCCCTTCATGATAGGTCCCTTAGACCCCATCATCGTCGCCTTTTGCAAGAAGTGCGATGTCACTCTTGACCAAATCCATCCATCATTCTGGAGGATCGTGATCCTCCTCCGATTTTTTGTAAACATGATCGAGGGGCACCTTTTTACCCTCGATCAACTCATGCGTCTCTATAGTCTCCGACTGTATCGAGGAGGATTGATCAAGCTTTACGATTGAGCCACCAAACCCCCATTCTCGAGCATACATGAGACCTGAGACCGAGGTTAGATAGGCTGGTTTGTCCAAGTAAAGACCTCGGACCTGATCCCTATCGAGAATATGTCGTTCTCTAAAAATGGAACATGAATCGTAAGTAATGCTTCACCTTGAATATCTATCTTCGCCGTTTTACTTCACATCTTCTTTACTCATCTAAGTTTTAATGTTGTAGTTGTGGCCCACATGCCAGAAGTGATCCCCGATCTCGAGCAATAGGTCAAGGTCCTAGTGTCGCAGAGGTCATACTCCGAGCATACTTGGACGGAAATATCGAAGGTCCTGTGGGAGGCCCATAATCATGGTAATCTTCTTTTCTTAGAATGGTTTCCATTCGGACTTTGCATTGGAATTACTCATCTTTTTCCTTTTGTAGATCTTAGGAAAGATGTATCAATGAGGCCTCCCTCTGCTGAAGAAGAGGCGTTTTTCCCTCCATTTTCTTTGAAGAAGGACAAAGAGAAGAAAAGAAAAGCGGCTACAAGCTCTCCGAGCTCTCCAGGCCCGAAAAAGAAAAGACCAGCGAGGAAGCCCCATAAACCTAAGGGGGACATCATCCACCTATCTATGGAGTCAGTTCAGTGACTAAGAGATAAGTCCGAAGAAGAAGAAGACTCCGGACTGGTGGCTCGTGTACGAACTGGACCGAAATTCAAAGGACTATTTGATGAAGTCCCTGAGCTAGAAAGAGCTGAAGACACTTCACCTCGAGCTGATGTAGAGACCATGCTCGAGGCTTCTCGATATGAAGACGAAGCCCCAAAAGATTTACTTGGGGCAATAGAGATTAGAGATTCCCCATCCTTGCCTTCTTTCTCTGATTCGATCAAAGACGCTTAGGCGATGGAGATTTTCCACGGTGAAGAGGTTCATGAAGCAGAAGATTCTTTCCGTGGCTATTTTGTTGGAGTGAAAGATTCCACCAGTCTAGGTGACCTGGATGTACCGAGGAAGTGCTCGAGTGAGCCTTCCTCGAGATATATCTGTTTATGGCCCTCAATATCGATCCCGGGCGCAAACGATCATTTATTATATTGTTCCCTGAGGATGTGCGGGTTCTCTCTACCCCCGTAAGGGTGGCCAGCTACCTCCGATGCTTGGTTTTCGAGTAGCACCAAGCTAAGATGGACGAGGTGGAAGTATATTGTTTGTTCAAAAAGTCCTAGCATACATTGAATCGGGTAAGTTCGAGGTTCCATTATCTTTTTATGACTTTGAGTTGTTGATAGTTCTAATGTTTTCTTCCTTACTTGTAGGCTTCGGCGTTGTATCATAAGGCCTTCCTTCGCATTCGAGAGGGGCGCAAGGTCGAGGTTCAGGGCCTTACTGAGAAATGTGATACCTACAAGCTTCTCAGTGTGAAGGTTAAGGTAGATTTGGTGACGAACCAAGATGAGCATGCTGAGATTGCTGAGCAGGTATTTCGAGTGCTTCACGATAGTGAAGATGAGCTGGAAACAAAAACTAACGATCCCGTTTTGCAGGTTTGTCAGAGGCTCGAACAGATCAATGACCTTAAAAGGCAAATAGATGAAGTACAGGCCGAGGCTGAAAAGTTCATGGGTTGTATGGATATCTTAGACTCAAAAAGGGAGGTCGTCCAAGCAGATCTAGAGTCGGCCGAATCTTAGCTTTGGGCCGCAAGGGAGAAGGTCTCGGTGCAAGCACGGAAAATTGAGGATATTCAGTCCAATTTAGCTAACTTGGCCAAAGAGCTCGAGATTGCTAGATCTGATGCAACTGCGGCCAGTACTAAGGCCCAGGCTAATGCGACCCAATACAAGGTCGATGTCGAAGCCACCCTTGAGCAGTACAAGGGCATGGTGGCTCATTCGAGGTTGCAGGCTCACAGGAAGGCTCTCGAGGGAGTCCTTGCTCGAAGTTTCGATATATCTGCTGAACTCGAGATTGCCAAGAAAGAGGAAGCAAAGGCTCAAAAACTGGCATTTCCCGAGGAAGATTCTTAGTGATTTTTGCTTTTATTTTGAGGCCGATCGACCTTTGTAAAGAATTGTTGATCGGGCTATATGGCCTTTGTAGAAAAAAAACTTTGATATGTAAAACGTTTTTCCCTCTCATGGCTTCCGAATTTGGTGTCCTTTTGTTATTTTATGCAAGTGTCAAAGTATCTTAGTATAAAGTTATATAGTTGTATTCAACTGTCCCCGATCGAACATCCAATCTTGACATGAAGCGGTTTATTATAAATAAGTTCCAAGTGAGATCCTTTAGTTGGATTTGGAATAAGGTAATTCTTGAGATTGTTGGCCGATGAGAGTGTTATCTCGAGCTCTAAATTAGGTGGCCTTAGGTCGAAAGATAGTCCCCGGGTTAGAATTTATTTGAACTCAAGTTGAAGTAGCCCTTAGGCTTAGTAGTCGAGTGAGAGTAATATCTCGAACTCAAAGTGAGAGTAGCCCTTAGGCCTTTGCATTTGGCCAATATGGCCTTTGTAGGACGATCGGTTTAACATGTATAAGTCTTTCTACCCTTTTTGACTTTAAAACTATTTTTTTCCTTTTCTCTATCATTCGTGTTCGCAAAGGTTGTAATGTCTTAGTATGAAATAATTAAGTTATGTTCGAGGGTTCGAACAAAATCTTGCATTTATTGCTTTTCTGGGTTAAGGCGCTATCGGGATTCTATATTTATCAAAGTTTTTTTGCGAAAATATCTTAAAATTTAAGATTCTGCCAAGTTTATCCTTTAAAACCGGTTATGAAAGAATTTTTTATTATTCGAAGGCCTATTTTTGTTACGGATTTTGGACGTCTTCGAACCGTGCTAAGTTTGCTATATTCCTTTAGTTCGGTTGTAACCCAGTGAGCTCACTTTCTCGAGCTATCTAGACTTGCCTAAGATAACAGTCCCCGAGTGGGTATGGTTGTGGCCTTTAAAATTCGAGGGTTGCTCAAGAGGTCTTATGCTCTCGATGTTCAATGGTTTGATTTGTTCAAGTTTATTTTACGGACGGCAGTCCTCGAGCGTTGGAATGATTATTTGAACTCCGGTTTTATTCGGCCCTTGAGCCTGTTTTCTTAAGAGATCGAAAGTATTGGATTATAAAGTGGAAATTTTTCGAAGACATAAGATAGTTGCAAGGGAAGTACTTCTCTTTATTCTTGTCAAAAAATAATCATACATGCGTACATGTTTTATGTCAGGGCTCAAGAAATCTATGTGGGAACGGTTCATTTTGACCGTTTAGCCTTATAATAAATCCTGCCTATTGAGACCCTTCCATTTTGAAATAATTTCCTTGCTAAAATAATACAATATCCGAGGACAATGCCCCCCAGTATTCGAGGTTGATTATAGCAAAAATCTCGGATACTGTTAATGCTTTCTTTGACGTTGATTCATGATCGGGCTTCAATTCTAAGTTATCATGAACCATTGTTGATTCATTAAAAACCTTGGCAAAAACCCAATTGGGACAAAAATAGTTCAAGGAAAAAAGAGTGTAACGCGTACTTTCAGGCCTAAAGGTTTCGTGTCGCTCCTTATTGATGACCTGCAAGTGTTAGTCAAAAAGTACAAAAAGTTAAAATGGGATCATACATCATTAGTAATATCATTTGAGATGAGTCATGTTCCAATTGCTCGGTAATTATTCTCCGTCTATCGTTTTGAGCTTGTAGGACCTTTTCCTTGTGATCTTGAGAATATAGTATGGCCCTTCCCAATTCGGACCTAGTTTTCCTTCATTTGGATTTCGGTTATTTAATGTGACCTTCCTCAATACCAAGTCCCCGACATTAAAATATTGAAGGTTGGCCCTCCAATTATAATACCTTTCAATTTGTTGTTTCTGGGCAACCAATCGAACAAAAGAAGCTTCACGCCATTCATCTAAAGATTCTAGGCTCGTATTCATGGCCTCATCATTCAATTCCTTTGCCGTGTACTAGAATCGAATGCTTAGTTCCTCGACTTTGAATGGTATTAAGTCTTCAGCACCATAGACTAAAGAAAATAGGATAGCCTCGATACTGGACTTTGAAGTTTTACGGTACGCCCAAAGGACTTTGAGCAAATTTCACTCCATTTTCCCTTGGTGTCGGTCAACCTTTTCTTGAAGTTTTGGATTATGGTTTTGTTGGTCGATTCAGATTTTCCATTCCCACAAGGATGATAAGGTGTCGATAGGATCCTTTTTATTTTAAGGCCTTCGAGAAATTTAGTCACCTTACTACTGATAAATTGTTTTCCGTTGTCATATTCAATTTCGGATAGTACCCCGAATCGACATACGATGTGTTCCCAGATGAAGTCGATGACTTCTTTCTCCCTGACTTTATGGTATGCATGTGCTTCAACCCACTTAGAGAAATAGTCAGTCATAATTAAAACAAATTGAGCTTTACCTGGTGACGATGGAAGAGGACCGACGATGTCCATTCCCCACTTCATGAATGACCATGGGGATATGACTGAATGCAGCAGCTCCCCAGGCTGATGAATCAAGCATATCTTTGACATTTATCACATTTTTGCATAAACTCCTTTGCATCTTTTTCCATATCAACCCAATAATACCCGACTCTAATTACCTTTCGAACCAGTAATTCTGTGCCTGAGTGGTTCCCGCATATGCCATCATGAACTTCCTTCAAAACATACTCAGTATCTCCCAGTCCCAGACATATTGCTAGCGGGCCGACGAACATCCTTCTAAGTAAAGTTCCATCTTCGAATAAGTAGAATTGGGGTGCCTTCGTGCGCAAGGCCCTTTATTCCTTTGAATCTGAGGGAAGTTTTCCGTTCTCCAAATACTGTATGTATTTGTTTCTCCAATCCCAGGTCAAGCTAGTGGAGTTTATCTCAGCGTATCCTTCTTCGACCATTGACTTCATGAGTTGTACGACATCCCCTGAATTAAGTTCGTTGTCCTCCACCGATGACCCTAGGTTTGCGAGGGCATCGACTTCGCTATTCTGATCTCAAGACACATGTTGCAAGGTCCATTCCTTGAATCGGCGTAGATTTAGTTGAAGATTATCCAGGTATCTCTGCATTTGTTCCTCTCGAACTTCAAAGGTTCAATTAACTTGATTCACAAGTATTTCCCTTTAATCAAGGAATTACTGCTTAACGGATACTAACGAGGATAATTAAGGAAAGAAAATCAATTTGAGGAAGATTAATTTCTGACCATATAAGGGATAGTAAGAATATAGAGTATACAATTGAGTCTAAGTACATAATATACTTAATTTGGGGAAAAGATTCAGTAGGGGTGAAACATCCCAACAAATAAAGGAATGGGAATCAATCAACTTAATCAAACGAGTAAAATTAGGGGTTCACAAGAAAACCTTTGCAATCAATCGTAACTTGAGGAAATCAAGATCAATCAAGAAGGAATCCTGATTCTGCAATTCAACATATAAATAGAAAAGAATGAACAGGCATATCAGACATTCAGGGTCAAACATTTGACAAAAAGGAGAAAACTAGATGAACATAAACGTACAGAAGTGATATGAATAGGCTAAGGGTTACTTAAAGCATGGTAATCAACAAGGTGAAGCAGTCATGGCTCACACATAGAACCAAAGTGAAGAAACCAGTATAACACATAGCAACATATAAATGAGATCAGACGAACACACGGAAATGAGTAAACGAAGTTTTTTTAAAAACTTATAGCAACAAGTGAGAAAAGTTTTAGGAAATTAGGGTTTTAATAAAAACGGTAAGAACTTAGATTCAGTCAAGACAAACAAAGGAAAGGATTTAACCATGAAGAACTCAATCGAAACAGGCATACATACAAAAAGACAATTTCAGAACCCAAGATAAAACCAAAGATACTTAGGGTTTTAACACGATTAACCAGGTAGAAGAAAAACATAAACAAATTATTTAAACATAGTAAAATCATAAAACAACACTGAAAATCGGAGAAGAGATATTTTGAAAAAGGTTAAGAAAACCCTAATCGTTGAAGACGAAAAGTCGCTTTGAAAAATCAGAAAATCTTTAAGGAAAACACTAAAGAGGTTCATAACATACACAGATCTAAGATAGATCTGAAAGAAAATCGGAAAGGCTTTAAAGTTAGGGTTCCAGAGAACCCAGAAAAAATGAGAAAGACTTTGAAAATTACCGATCTAGCCGGAAAAGCCATGGATGGCCGGAAAAAGACCACATATCTTTCCATGAAATCACAAAAACATACAACCAGGAGACATAGGAGACCAGTACACGTCTCAGACAGCCATGGGAGTCCACGGATTCAATAAGAATCGAAGGGGATTTGGGTTGGTTTAGGTGGCGAAGATTAGGGTTTGAGTGAGGTTGCAGAGGGAATTGGAGAGTAAGGAAATTCAAGGGCGTCAGGTTGCTGGAGATGAAATAGGTTAAGGGGGCTGTTTGGGTTTATTTTAGGCAGGTGGAATGGTGGCCGTTGATTTGAATGATCAACGACCCAAATTAAATGTGGATAGGTGGGGATCCGGGTTTGGGTAGGGCTTAAAAGGGTTAGGGTCGGTTTTAATTAGAAATTGGGCCGGGGAATCGGGGGTTTGATTTGGGCTAGATTTGAAATACAAAAGGGGCTGTTATTTAAATAGCCAGATTTCCCTTTTTAATTTATAAGAAATAGTAAATGGCTTCTGAAAAATAAATTAAAAGTACCAAAGTGATTTATAACATATAGTTAACAATTTAAAAATACAAAATCTAATCTTATGCGTCTAAAACAAATTTAAACTTTAAAATGGCTAATATTGCAATTATGTGCAATTTAGCTTTAAAAAATACTGAATAAAATTGTAAAAAAATTATAAAAATTACTTTAGCTGTATTTGGAATAAATATAGAAATAAATAGATGAATTATCAAAAATAATAATTTTAAAAATAATTATTGAAATTTTATAGATAAAAAGGGGGAAATAGATTAATTAAAAACCCTTTAAAAATATGAAAAAATAATAAAACCTTTGGACATGCTCATATATGCATATATATGCTATTTTGAAGGTGTTTTGCATATTAAATATATATAGGCAAAAATTAGGTATAAACACTAATGCAATTCAGCCATGGGCTGTCCTTAAATTCTCATTTCCAACTCCTAGTCCTACATTCCAAACTGATAATACACATTGGTTATACCACTTTATCTATACACCATTACCATCCACTCCTCATAAAATTCCATCTACAATACTTCTACCTTTTGCACTATAGCATCTTTGAATTATAAGGAACAAGAGCACTTTAGACAATCAACGTATTCCTTTAAATATTCCCTTTATACTACATATGGCAGCTGAATATTATTTTCTAACGAATCCAAAATTTAAAAATAAATTTGTAACACCCCTATACATAAAATGGCATCCCCCAAATGCTACTACCTATAAACTAAACATTGATGAGTCTTGCTCATCTACCCAGCAAAAATATGGTATTGGTGGAATTTTTCGAACCACCAAGGCAACTAGATCATGGGATTTGCAGGCAAATCCAACCCAGGCACAAGTGTTCAGACAGAACTCCTTGCACTACTCATGGGGTTGAAACTTGTTTTGCAACAACATCTCAAACCCGTCATCATTGAGACAGATGCACATGCAATAATCAGTATGTTTAACTCAATTACTATGCACTACACAAATCTTATTGTAGACGTGTTAATTTTGACTCTCCCCAAGATTTTTCATATTTTAGCGTATAAATATTTAATTTAGGTCTAATATAGCTATTTCAACTAATTTTGACTCTTTTACTTTATTTTCATCACAAAAATAAAAAATTTTAAAAAAAAGACATATATATATATATATATATATATATATATATATATATATATATATATATATATATATATATATATATATATATAT
>MU726687.1:45246-70448 GCA_026770625.1 Nicotiana glauca | reverse complement strand
CCTGATATCGCATTCATATGCTTACTGTTGGAAAAAGAATATTTTCAAAAGAGATTTTAAACTGAGCTAGATGTTTCTGAAGGATTTTCACGGTTTTACTATTTTGTTCAAAAGATTGTACTGTACTATATATCATGATGGAGTGTTCTTACGTGATTTCTTACCACTCAATTATTATTTACACTTATTACCACTGAGTTGGAAGTACTCACTTAACTCCCAACACCACGTGTGCAGTTTCAGGTACCCCGGGAGTTTAGCTGAGCTTTTGCCGATTTCAGAGTTTATTCGGAGTTATCGAGGTAGCTGCCTGACGTCCGCAGGACCCGACTCCTTCCATATCCCTTTTTATTATCTTTCCGCAGCTTTTGAAACTATCTTTTATTGGAGTCTTATTTCACTATATTGTTAGAGGCTCTAGACTCATGACCCCTAGGTCTTTGGGAGTGTATTCAGCATTATCTTGATATTCGGCTTATATCTATCTATAAAGTAAAATTATTAGCTTTATTGTGGATAATGTTATTCAAATGACTGGTTTTAAGCTTCATGCTCGGGTTGAGAGTGTAAATGGTCGGGCATGCCTAGCAGTTTTGTTGGGCGCCATCACGACCGGGATTGGGGTCGTGACACACACCATATTTTCCTTTCCAGCAACATTGAATCCTTTTGGCTGAGTCATGTAGATTTCCTCCTCCAAGTTTCCATGTAAAAATGTAGTTTTTACATTTATCTGAACTAGTTGAGAATCCAATTGTGCTACCAAAGCCAACATAATTCTAATGGAGGAATGTTTTACAACAGGAGAAAATACTTCATTGTAATCAATTCCCTCTGTCACGACCCAAAATCCACTAAGGGTTGTGGTGGCGCTAGACATCTCTGTCAGGCCAGCCAACTAAATTATCAATTAATTCCTCTTTTAATACCTTTGAAAATCTAAGGTTTTTCCTTCCATTTTCATAAATAAAAGTTCACAACTTGAATTCAAATTTAAATAATAGCAATTAGTACAAACCTGTTGAAGACCATCCCAGAAACCCGGTGTCACCAGTACATGAGAAACTACTGATAAGAGAAAAATAATACAACATCCGTCCGGAATATAGTTGACAAAAAATAAATATAGTACACTGGAAGGGACTACCCTAGCAGCGGTCGCCTTGAATGATGTAGCCCAACTAGTCCCAGTATCATCCATGCTGCTACGCCCAATAGGCTGCTAGAGGTATATATACCTTTGCAACAAAAATGCACAGAAGTCTAGTATGAGTACGTAATCAACGTGTACTCAGTGAGTATCCCGCCTAATCTCGAAGGGGTAGAGACGAGATGGCCAACTCCGACACTCACTAGAGGTCAATTAGCAATATGCTATAAGTTCGAGAATAATCATGGATTTGTATAAACGTTCTGATTGTGAAGCCAGATAACAGGTAAACACCTTCAATGATAAATCAAGGGTTTCTAAAGTCTGTTCTTTATTATCTTATGATTTTATATCAAGCCACATAGGGACAATTACACATTTACAATTTTCAAGTAACAGATAAACATGCGCAATTCATGCCGAGGTCGACGGCCCGCTCAACCAGGAATATAAATTGTTCACTTCCGAGGGTCGAGCGGCACAAACCATAGATGCATCTATTATCACCGAGGCATTCGGCCCGTTCCATAATTAAACACATATCTCGCTCGCGAATGATCCATGCGACGCAGGCACACATAAAGTACATACTCAATCAGTCAAATAAGAACTTATCGGGGAATATTTATTCAAATAAACCCAACTCTCCTTTAGCAAATTAAGAAATGAAGTTTAATTCTTTTAGAAATTTATTTACAAATTCGATGTGAGGGGAGCAATTCAAGCTACCAATGAGTTCACAATTAATCCACATACACATGCTTTTGGGTCCTAACTACCTGGACGTTAGCATAATAGTAGCTACGCACGGACTCTCGTCACCTTGTGCGTACGTAGCCCCCACAAATAGGAGCACATAATCTATTACTTCACCTATGGGGTAAATTCTCCCTCACAAGAGTAGAAAGGAGACTCACCTCGCCCCGAAGATCCACAACCGACATTCTACATTCTTCCGCAGACTTGCACCAACGCGCAATGCTCCAAAGCTAGCCAACAATAATATAAACCCATTAATATATGCTAAATTATACTTTACAACCCAATTATAACAATTCCTAACCCCGAACAAAAAGTTGACCAAAATACCCTCGGGCCCACGTGCCCGGAATCCGAAATTTCTCGAAGGTAAAATTACCCGTAACCTTAGGAACTCAAATACATAATTTTCTCTTAATTCTATACTTGAAATCGTGGTTAAAATCCAAGGTTATAACTTTCTAGGTTTTCAACCAAAACCCCCAATATTTACTCTAATTTCCATGCTTAAATCCATATATAATTGATATATTTAACTCATAAGTGATTGGGGGGGGGGGGTTAACTTATCTCAACATTGACGACAAAAATCCTCTCTTGAAGCTCCCAAAATCGCCCAAGCCATGAAGAAATGGGAGAAATGAACTCAATCCCACGATTTAAAACAAGGTTCTGCCTCCACCGCTTTCTGCTTTTGCGGTCCCTCTTTTTCGAAAATCCAGGCCGCTTCTGCGGTCTCTCAAATCATCCGACCAACCGCTTCTGCGGTCTACCCATCGCAGAAGCGATTTTACTTCTGCGGAACAAAATCCGCTTCTGCGGTTCCTGGCCAAACGTCCACTTTCCGCTTCTGCGTCTTCCAAGCCGCTTCTGCAGTTCCGCTTCTGCGGCTCCAAAACCGCAAAAGCGAATATACCAGAAACAGCAGGCCTAAAATTTCACATGTCCAAAAACTCTCCGTTTGGCCACCCGAATGCACCCCAAAGCCCCCAAGACCTTAACCAAACCTACCAACCAATCCCAAAACACATTACGGACTTGCTCGAGGCCTCAAATCATAACAAACAACGCCAAAATCACGAATTACACCACGATTCAAGCTTTATGAACTTTGAACTTTCCAACTTCTACTTCTGAAGTTTAAACCTATCAAATCACGTCCGATTGACTTCAAATTTTGCACACAAGTCATATTTGACATTACGGACCTACTCCAACTTTTGGAATTGGATTCCATCCCCGATATCAAAACGTCAACCTCCAGTCAAATTTTTCAAAAACCTTCAAATTTCTATGTTTAGCCAAATAACTCCGAAATGACCTACGGACCTCCGATTTCACTTCCGATCGCGCCCCCAAATCTAGAATTACCATACGGAGCTATTCACAGTCTCGGAATCCCAAACGGACATTGATAACACTGAAATGCACCTCAAACCAAACTTATGAAATTCCTTCAAAAATACTAACTTCCATAATGGGCGCCAAAACGTTCCCGGGTTATCCAAAACCCAATCCGGGCATATGCCCAAGTCCGAAATCATCATACGAACCTGCTGGAACCTTTAGATCCTAATTCCAATGTCGTTTACTCAAAATTTCAATCCTAGTTCATTCTTTCAACTTTAAGCTTCTTAAATGAGAATTTTCATCTAAATTTAACTCCGATTGTCACGACCCCAATCCCAGTCGTGATGGTACCCAACACAATTGCTAGGAAAGCCCGACCATATAGCACTCACAACTAAATCACACCACCCATTTCCAATTTATAGCATTAAATTAACCTTTTAACAAGACTATTAAGCAATAGTTTAGATAGAAGCAACATGAAACACTGACATAACCAACATCTCCCAAAGATCTGGGGTCATGAGTCTAGAGCCTCTAAGATAACAAAAGATAAATAAATAAATCCTCAGTAATGCTGATGTTCTAAAATACGGAAATAATAAAGGGATAGGGGAGGATTCGGGTCTTGAGAATGTCAGACAACTAGCTCGACAACTCCTGAGAAGCTCTGAAAATAGCAAATAGCTCAACTATGCTCCCGAGACACCTGAATCTGCACACATGGTGCAGAGAGTAAAGTGAGTACTTCCAATTCAGTGGTAATAGACATATATAATGGCTGAAAGTAAGAAATCCCGAAATATAACAATGCAAAGCTATAACCAATAATTCTACAGATTTAACGGTGGAACAACATTAGGTAATGATAGGTAAAACAGATAGACATCGATGCATGAATGCAATGCAATGCACATGACCACTGCGGCATACAGCCCGATCCGTTTGGGTAACCGCGGGGTTCAGACTCCAGAGGGGATCCTATAGCCCAAGCGCAATATCATCGTAGCATTCGCTGAGGTGTGCAGCCCGATCCACACTCAGTCCAGATAGATGCATGTAAGCCACACAGGCACAGTCAAGTTTATCATTTTCAGTTCCAATTATTAGGAATTACAGATTAAGTGTTTAAAACTTAGGAAACTTATTAATCATTTCGAGACAGTGTTTAACTCAGGACTGATATCATGAAAACATGTTAAGCATCATGGGAACAATGATAATAATCCCTAAGGGATCCAAATAATTGGCACACAGCCCAAATATGCTCATAGCAATCCAAGTAGGATGCTTACCAATCAATTTCTAATCGATAACACATTCCGAACATCACTCGGACGGACTAAGCCATAGTCCCCGATCACAAACGACCCCGCACTCACCGTAGAGTATATGTCTCGCCTCAATATAGCATCACAGTGTGATATACCGGGGTTTCAAACCCTCAGGTCATCATCTACATCTATTACTCACCGCTAGCCGGCCGAAGACTAGCCCGCAATGCCCTTTCCTCTCGTATCGACCTCCTCGCTCATCGAATCTGGCCAAAACCACAACGAATACGTTACAATAGCCTAATAGAACACAGCCCAATCGAAAAGACTCGAAAAATGCCAAAAATCACAAAGTTGGCAAAACCCAAGCCTCGGGACCACTCCTTAAAAAATTATAAAATTTAAATCACCGAATTCTCGTCTTACCACGAGTCTATACATATAAAATTTACCAAAATCAGGGTTCAATTGCCCTTTCAAAACCCAAATTTAAACTCTCTTAAGTTCCAAGCCCTAACCTCCATTTTTACCCTCTAATTCCTCAAATTTCTGTGATTCATCCATGTTTTTATGCCATAATAACATATTCCGAGTCTAATAATTCATACTTGAAGAAATCCCTTCGATTCCTCTTCAAAATCGCCCAAGAAACCGCCTAAGTCGAAGTCCAAAATATTTCTCTTCTCTTTCAAAATCGTGAACCACTGTTCACTTAACCCAGATCGATTTCTGCTTCTGTGGTTATAATACCGCACCTGCGGTCACCACGTTTGCGACCAAACGACCACTTATGCGATCTCACTTAACTCACCTAGGACCGCTTATGCGGTCCAAAACCGTTTCTGTGGAACCTGCTTATGCGAAGCCTTGTCCGCTTCTGCGGAAATCCAAGACTCCCCAGAGAATCGCTTCTGCGACCCCTTAGCCGCATCTGCGGAAATGCTTATGCAGTCCCTTTTCCGCAGATGCAGAAATGACAGAACCAGCAATACAAACCTGAAGCCAAACTCAAAAACTTCTCATTTTTAACACCTGATCTCACACTAAGGCCCCCGGGACCTCAACCAAAAGCACAGACATGATCTAATACCATATCCAAACTTGCTTGAATCATCAAAGCACTATCGTTAACATCAAAATCCTCAATTTTCAACAAATCAAAGCCTAAGTTTCTTAAACACTTTCGAATTTGCACATTCGATCAAAAACCTGACCTAAACACCTCCGAATCACTTGAAACTTTGCACGCATATACAAAATCACCTAATGGAGCTACTGAAACTCTCGGATTCCATTCTGACCCTCGGATCAAAATCTCACCTATCAACCGGTATATGCCAAAATTTAATCTTCGCCAATTCAAGCCTAATTCTACACCGGACCTCTAAATTCAATTCCGATCGCACTCCTAAGTCACAAATCATCCCCCGAAGCTAACCAAATCACCGGAATTCACATCCGAGCCTTCTAACTATATAGTCAACTTCCGGTTGACTTTTTCCAAAACAAGCTTCCTTCTAAGAGGCTAAGTGCCTCATTTCCAACTAAAACCAATTCAATTCTATCCGATAAACTCAAATGCTGACATTGAAATATAGAGCAACATAATATGGTGGAAACGGGGCGGTAACTCACGTGACAACGGGCGGGGTCATCATATAGATCTTCCTAAATTTAAGTTCCGACCATGCGAACAAGTCATAATACCCGAAATGAAGCTGTTCATGGCCTCCGACTGCTGAATGGAGCACTGGTACTCAAAACGACCGGTCGGGTCGTTCCATTCTCTCCCACTTAAGCATACGTTCGTCCTCGAACATGTTGAGAACTATACTGAGGTAGTCTGAAATCACTGTTTCGCACCTCATGCACCTTCCCGTGCTACCACTACTTAACTGAGCACATTAGCTCGATATATTTTGAAGGTATTCCCTTTTTATTCAAGCAAATAAGCCTTAGAGCCCAATTCCAACATCCGGAATTCTATGCCAGGCCTGTTTCCAATCATACGATCACCGCATCAATCATTATACGCTGTACTCAAACATGACTACATAACTCTGCATCACTTTACTCATAGGACCACAATAACATTTCTGTTTGAATTAATCGAAATTCCGCAAATCGGATGCTCCGATTGAACCTCTTGACGTACATGGGTCTTGCTTTAACCTTTACAACACCGACACGGCAGAGGAGAGGTACCGAAATTCATAACCAACTATTGAATCAACAAATCATTGGGTCTATCCCCTGACATGAGTCATTGCCTCTTTCTGAATCATCTAATGGTCTTAGCTCCTTAACTCACTTCACATAATCCAATTGCATTGGTCCCGAATCCAAAAATCTCGTCTCACGCAGTATGAACTGCTCAGACGATAAGCCACTATGAACGCGATCACAATCTCTTATGACGCCACAATGTGCCAATAGGCCACTAATCCGAACACAACACTAACAGGAAAACGAACTCTGGAAGGAATTACCTAACTTTCGCACTACTACAGACTTTCCTTAGAAAACGGGAAGCAGGACATACAAAATTAGCATACAGAAAACTACACTCATCATCACACTATTGCGGCGTGCAACCCGATCCACACAGCATAACCATGGCGGCGTGCCATCCGATCCTCACAATATAACCATGGCAGCGTGCCACCCGATCCTCACAATATAACCATGGCGGTATGCCACCCGATCCACACGTAGAACTCACATAAGGAGATATACATCGAGCTAATTTGCTCATTGCAATAAAGTACCGAATCTAGGTCACAAGCATGCTAAGTGCATAATGCCATTCCTGAAGGAACATACAACGCAATAAGCTACAACTCAAGCACATATGAGGTGCGATACAAGATTTAAATCTCAAGAGCCATCCTGCTCACATAACACCATCGCAATGCAGAACCTCAATACATACATAATTTCTCAGGCCATCTCAAGATTCACACGGTACAATGTATCACTTCATGAAATATCTGACAACGAGATGACACCCTGACTACTCCATAAGGAGCCCATAACCGAAATGAACACAGCTGGCCTGCTATAAAGCCCAAATTCACATTAAAATCCGCCCACCGACCTCAAGTCGACCCTGATTATATCAAATTAAGCCAATGACCTTTCAAAGGTCCATACTAATTCCCCACTCTTGTACCACACAACGACAACCATCATAACCAGAGTACAATCCGCAACTCAAAATCCAAGTGCCCTCTAGGCATCCATTCTCAATTTAATGATCTCGTCACAATTATTCATACTCGGTTTATATCTTTAATCAATCAAGTGGCGTCGTGCCACATTTGTGCAATCTTCCTATGGGACACACTCCCACAATCTACCATGACGATTAACTGGGTCTGCATATCTAAACCATTGAAGGTACTAACACGGAAAAACAACCCAGAATCCTTAACCAGGATGCAAAACCTCTTCCACAACACATCGATCTCAGGTAACGCTGAAGACAATACCAATTTACCTTAATCATTCAACCCTTTCCTTGCCCATCCTACCAGCACCAAACTGCAACCTTGATCCTCACTCCGAATTTTCATGCTACTCACTGCACCCAATGTGCCGATATACGATAGGACACAATTTTCATCATACTCAGAATTCATTAATATTTTCACATTTCATCATATAAGAACCTTACACTTAACTCACTTCAGGAGAATCATAGAAATACACAGGTGATTTCCCATAACCGTAGAATATGCAAATCTGCAAGTAGTGGTCCAAGCCACCATAGCCCTTCCGGAATCCGCTTCCACTTAACAAGCCATAACAAGAGAATGCCTCTGATAAATCATCAATCACGGCGGCCGACAAACCTCACACGTACCGCCACAATTCAAACGCATAACTCGATCACACTGAATGAACGGACCACAAACTCCAACATGCCAAATTCAACCATGGCTAATCAATTTACCTTCTTCCAATTCCTCCTTGCTTGCCTTAACAATAAGACCAACTCCATTCAACACATAACATACTCCATCTACACTCACCCCGAGTGTCCTTGAATCACGAGACCAGGCTGTCTCAAATCCCATGAACTATTTCATACCTTTCAGATGCTACATCACAAGTCAATATTTCATAGAACATCCAGGGCACCTTCTCATAAGCTGCTACAAAACTTGATTCTTAGTTGTACTTATAGGCTCGAAATCATCGGGCACCACACTTTAACTTCTGAATTCATTGGGACCATTATTGAGAGCCACCCGCTATGGCTTGGTCCCGAACATAACTAACTCCATAGAACTTATAGCATACGAATACTCTCTCGGCGAGGCACCTGGAGAAAATCACTTTCTCTGAAACTTGTATCCATACAAGGCATAAGTCCTGAACCTTTTTCCAAGTCCGGACATGAGCCAATAAGGTCAACCATCGCATGCCTCCAACAACTCATTTTTTCTCAAATTACAACTTATGGTCTTTTCTCATAGCTAAAATAATCCATCAATATGCGAATAACCAGAAATCACGCAAGTAGTTAATCAGACAGCCCAATCACAAGCGGTGGGACTCTCCCACTTAGCTTGAAGCCATTATTTCACCATTCTTGAGTTCGCCCGACCTTTTTACCTCTTATTGACATAACCTCCTATCATAAGTTATCAAAATTTCTTGGAATCTTCCTGTAAATCCCCATCTTTCATATTCTGAATCATTAATCACATTCGCATGACCGGTCTCTTTGTTGAACAACCAATATAATTCTTTGCAGAAGCTTCGCCAACCACGCGACCGCTAACCTGCTCACGGGGAATAACCCACCTAGGGGAATCACCTCCCGATATCTTCCCACGTCGCTGCACGGGGTACATTCCCTATGACACCAATAGCCAATCCTGAGTCCGAGCTCACCTTCCAGTTGCACAAGTCCATTCGCCCCTTTCGGACATCAATTAAATGTGCGACAACATCCTTCCAAATTCAGGGTTATGCTGCATCCTCCTCCATTTCAAGTAGCTTATTTCCGCCATATCAATCTTCTGCTGCATAATAGTTCGTACTTCACATCATACCCGTAGGCTTCAATCACCAATCATTAAAATCCCCAACTCGATCCAAACTCTCTTTAAAGTGCGTAGTAATCCTACTACCAAGCCCATATGAAACACCCGCCACTCTCCCACTTTGGCGGAACTCGTCTCTTTAATTAACCACTCGACCTTGCTCATCATACTTGGCCTCTTAGAAGTTTGAAGCACCACCTGACACTTCCCACATGTCCTTCCTCATAATTTGCTGCTCAATTTTACCTCAAATAAAATCTACCTTTGTGGCACTTGAACACACCATTGTTACTAACTTTAAACCTTTCCAAAGGTCATCTTTATCGACCCGTCAACATTAGAAATTCAGATTCGATCTTAAACCACTGCACCATGCGATATCCGATAGTCGTAGCTTCAATACTAGTTCGCAATATCCTTCCATAAAGATGAATCGCAGCAGATTATAACATCGACAAGCTTAGTACGTTCAATTAGGACGACAGCGCCCCAACGGAGAGGAGAACTCCACTACGTTTGCAATCACCATGTTTCATTACTTCCACTAGTCCACTTCTGACCATCCTCAGTTCGTTTGACTTCCTCTGCCGGGAATAAAATACCGAATCCCTTGATTACGCAATGAGTAAACCTCCCTTCAATTCATTCACTGCCCGACCCGTAGGCATACGTCCCACCATCATAACAACACTGCGGAATAATTGCCCATAAGCATCATGGCAACCTGTGCCTAGCATCAAGGCTCGTAGAAGTTCTGTTCCACAGTTGAAACAATAGAATATCCCTCCAAAATGCGACTATAATGGTCCAATCAACTATACCGAGGAAAATTATCCTGCACCATATTTGTGGTGCCATTACAATCCTTCAATTTTTGATTTATGAAAAGCGCTCGTGTCACGTAAGATTGAGTGAGAAGGAATCAAAGGCATACGCCTCAAAGGAATCGAACCGCACAATAAGGAAATCAAGAAGGGAAGTACTCCTAACATCCCTGCAGCCTCCCAAAGATAAGTACAGACGTCTCTATATCGATCTGCGAGACTCTACTAGACTTGTTCATGACTCGTGAGACCGAAGGGAACCTAGTGCTCTAATACCATGTTGTCACGACCCAAAATCCACTAAAGGTCGTGGTTGCGCCAGACATCTCTGTCAGGCCAACCAACTAAATTATCAATTAATTCCTCTTTTAATACTTTTGAAAGTCTAAGGTTTTTCCTTCCATTTTCATAAATAAAAGTCCACAACTTGAATACAAATTTAAATAATAGCAATTAGTACAAACCCGTTAATGACCATCCCAGAAACCCGGTGTCGCCAGTACATGAGCAACTACTGATAAGAGAAATAAAATACAACATCCATCCGGAATACAGCGGACGAAAAGTAAATACAGTACACTGGAAGGGACTACCCTAGCTGCGGTCGCCTCGAATGATGCAGCCCACCTAGTCCCAGCGTCATCCATGCTGCTACACCCAATATGCTGCTAGAGGTATATATACCTGTGCAAAAAAAATGTATAGAAGTGTAGTATGAGTATATAATCAATGTGTACTCAGTGAGTATCCCGCCTAATCCCGAAGGGGTAGAGACGAGATGGTCAACTCCGACACTCACTAGAGGTCAATTAGCAATATGCTATAAATGCGAGAATAATCATGGATTTGTATAAAAGTTCTAATTGTGAAGCCAGAAAACAGGTAAACACCTTCAACAATAAATCAAGGGCTTCTAAAGTCTGTTCTTTATTATCTTATCAGCTTATATCAAGCCACGTAGGGCCAATTCCACATTTACAATTTTCATGTAACATATAAAACATGCGCAATTCATGCTGAGGTCGATAGCCCGCTCCAACAGGAATATAAATTGTGCACTGCCGAGGGTCGAGCAGCACGAACCATAGATGCATCTATTATCACCGAGGTGTTCAGCCCGTTCCATAATTAAACACATATCATGCTCGCGAATCATCCATGCGACGTAGGCACACATAAAGTACATGCTCAATCAGTCAAATAAGAACTTATCGGGGAATATTTATTCAAATAAAACCAACTCTCGTTTAACAAATTAAGAAATGAAGTTTAATTCTTTTAGAAATTTACTTAAAAATTCGATGTGAATGGAGAAATTCAAGCTACCAATGTGTTCACAATTAATCCACGTACTCATGCTTTTGGGTCCTAACTACCCGGACAATATCGTAATAGTAGCTACGTACGGACTCTCGTCACCTTGTGCATACGTAGCCCCCACAAATAGGAGCACATAATCTATTACTTCACCTATGGGGTAAAGTTCCCCTCACAAGACAAGAAAGGAGACTCACCTCTTCCCGAAGATCCACAACCGGCATTCTACATTCTTCCGAAGACTTGCACCAACGCGCAATGCTCCAAAGCTAGCCAACAATAATATAAACCCATTAATATATGCTAAATTATACTTTACAACCCAATTATAACAATTCCTAACCCCGAACGAAAAGTTGACCAAAATACCCTCGGGCCCAAGTGCCCGGAATCCGAAATTTCTCGAAGGTAAAATTACCCGTAACCTTAGGAACTCAAACACATAATTTTCTCTTAATTCTATACTCGAAATCGTGGTTAAAATCCAAGGTTATAACTTTCTAGGTTTTCAACCAAAACCCCCAATATTTACTCTAATTTCCATGCTTAAATCCATATATAATTGATATATTTAACTCATAAGTGATTGGGGGGGGGGGTAACTTATCTCAACATTGACGACAAAAATCCTCTCTTGAAGCTCCCAAAACCGCCTAAGCCATGAAGAAATGGGAGAAATGAACTCAATCCCATGATTTAAAACAAGGTTCTGCCTCCAGTGCTTTCTACTTTTGCGGTCTCTCTTTTTCGAAAATCCAGGCCGCTTCTGCGGTCTCTCAAATCACCCGACCAACCGCTTCTGCGATCTACCCATCGCAGAAGCGATTTTGCTTATGCGGAACAAAATCCTCTTCTGCGGTTCCGGGCCAAATGTCCTTTTTCCACTTCTGCGTCTTCCAAGCCGCTTCTGCGGTTCTGCTTCTGCGGCTCCAAAACCGCAGAAGCGAAAATACCAGAAACAGCAGGCCTAAAATTTCATAAGTCCAAAAACTCTTCGTTTGGCCACCAGAACACACCCCGAGGCCCCCGAGACCTCAACCAAACCTACCAACCAATCCCAAAACACATTAAGGACTTGCTCGAGGCCTCAAATCATAACAAATAATGCCAAAATCACAAATTACACCACAGTTCAAGCTTTACGAACTTTGAACTTTCCAGCTTCTACTTCTAATGTTTAAACCTATCAAATCACGTCCGATTGACTTCAAATTTTGCACACAATTCATATTTGACATTACGGACCTACTCCAACTTTCAGAATTGGATTCTGACCCCGATATCAAAAAGTCAACCTCCAGTCAAATTTCTCAAAAACCTTCAAATTTCTATCTTTAGCCAAATGGCTCCAAAATGACCTATGGACCTCCGATTTCACTTCCGATCGCGCCCCCAAATCCAGAATCACCATACGGAGCTATTCACAGTCTCGAAATCCCAAACGGACATTGATAACACTAAAATGCACTTCAAACCAAGCTTATGAAATTCCTTCAAAAGTACTAACTTCCATAATGGGTGCCAAAACGCTCTCGGGTTATCCAAAACCCAATCCGGGTATACGCCCAAGTTCGAAATCATCATACAAACCTGCTGGAACCTTCAGATTCTGATTCCGAGGTCGTTTACTCAAAATTCCAATCCTAGTTCATTCTTTCGACTTTAAGCTTCTCAAATGAGAATTTTTCATCTAAATTTCACTCCGATCTTCCTGAATTTAAGTTCCGACCTTGCGAACAAGTCATAATCCCCGAAATGAAGCTGTTCATGGCCTCCGACTATTGAGCGGAGCGCCGTTACTAAAAATGACTGGTCGGATCGTTACACCCTCCTTTTGAGCATATCCTTTGGCCACCAATCTTGCTTTGTAGCGAATATCTACTTGGTTAGGAAATCCTTCCTTTGCAAATACCCATTTGCACCCAATAGCTTTCTTTCCCTTCGGGAGGTTGGCCAATCTCCATGTATGATTCTGATGAAAGGACTGTATTTCATCATTCATGGAAATCCTCCACTTAATTTCTTTTTAACTTTGGAATGCGTCTTTATAAGTGGTCGGAACATCATCAGCTACAATTGAGGTGGCACAAGCCACCGTCTCTATGAGATGAACAGGTTTCGTTATTGCCCTTTTTGGCCTGCTGGTTGCTATTGATTCAAGTTATTTTTAAGGTTCCTGAGTTGGAATCTCCTCTACTGGCTCTCCTTCCAGAGGATAATCTTCATTTGTTTCCTCATATGCTTCTTGTGTAGGAAAAATAAATTTTCCCTCAAACTCCACCTGCTTAGAAGCACCTTATTTTGTTTGGTATCTTCTGTTACCTTATTTACCCTAGTAGATTCATCAATGATAACATCCCTGCTAAATATTACTTTCTTTGTGATAGGATACCATAAGCGATATCCTTTGACTCCAGAAGTAATTCCCATAAAAACTGCCTTCTTTGCCCTTGCATCCAATTTTGACTCTGTCACATGATAATATGCAGTTGAGCCAAACACGTGCAAAAAGTCATAATCTACAGCAGGCTTTCCATACCAGTTTTCAAATGGTGTCTTGCCATCAATAGCCGTAGATGGTAGACGATTAATAAGTGGCATGCATATGTAATTGCCACAGCCCAAAATTCTTTTTTTGCCCAAGCCAGCATTGGACAACATACACCGTACCTTCTCCAGCAAGGTTCGGTTAATATGTTCTGCCACTCCATTCTGTTGTGGTGTATGTCTCACAGTAAAGTGCCGGATGATGCCATCATTTTCACAGACATTATTGAAATGATCATTTTTGTATTCACCTCCATTGTCTGTGCGAATACACTTGATTTTCCTTCCCGTTTGATTCCACCATCGTCTTCCATTTGAGAAAAATTACCAACACTTCATCTTTGCTCTTCATTGTATACACCCACACTCTTCAGGAAATATCATCAACAAAGGTTACAAAATAGTGCTTCCCATCCAATGAAGTTATTTTGGAAGGAACCCAACATCAGAGTGTACATAATCCAAAATGCCTTTAGTATTATGGATCGTTGTACCAAATTTAACACATGTCTGTTTCCCCTTGACACAATGCTCACAAAACACTTAATTGCAAGCCTTTACTCCCTTTAACAATCCTTGATCTGATAAAGTTTTCAATTATTTTCCTCCAGCATGTCCCAAGCGCATATCCATAGCCTGGTAGCTTCTGCCTCTTTGTTGTCACTGGACGTCACTGTCGCTATCCCAATAACTGTACAACCACGATAGCGGTACATGTTATTGTTCTTCCAATTAGACTTCATTACCACTAGTTCACAAGAGCATACTCTCAGCACTCCATTTTCTGCAATGATTTTAAACCCTTTTGATTATTATACCACCCGCTCCCATTTCATTATATCTTATGGTAGTCGTACCACCCGCTCCCATTACAAGACAATACAAATCACAAATAATTCCGGCAAAGGAACAAAGAAACATAACAATTTTTCGGCAAGGAAACAACAATATCAAACAACCATCTCGACAAGGGAGAATCAGCTAGAACCAATCCTAGCTCGACTCCTACTCGTCCCAATTAATATCAATACTCAAGCATAATTAAAGTCCACGAGTATAAACTAAATGTCTACCCAATATCAAAAGTCGTCGATTAAAACATCTGAAATGTAATTTAAGAACACAACAACTATCAATTTAAGACTCACGGTCATGCTCGATACCAACTGATAGATACTCGTCAACATGCCTATACGTCGTACTCAACAAGAAGAAAATAGAAAGTATAACTCAACTCCTAATCCCTCAAGCTAGGGTTAGAACGAACACTTACTTCGATGCCTCAAACACAACTTCAAGTTTCAAGTATAGCTTTACCCCTTGATTCCATCGCCAATTCGCTCGTATCTAGCCACAAGTTATTTAATTACATCAATAAATGCTAAGTAAAACAATTTGAATGCATGAAAATGATTTTTCCTAAGTTTTACCCAAAAAGTCAAAATATTACATCAATAAACGCTAAGTGAAACAATTTGAATGCATGAAAATGATTTTCCCTAAGTTTTACCCAAAAAGTCAAAATTGCCCCCCGGCCCACGTGGTCAAAACCCGAGGTTCGAACCAAAACTCGATTACTCATTCCCCCAAGAACTCAAATATATAATTTGTTTTGAACCCAATCGTGGTCCAATTCCCTAATTTTTAAAAAATACATTGGTCCTACCTAAAACACTCAATTTCCCTCATGAAAAATCATTGATTTGAAGTTGAAATCATGCTAAAAGGTGTTAATGATTGAAGAAAACTAGTTAGAAATGACATACAATTGATTTGGAGGAGAAAGGTTGTTTGAAAAATCGCCTCTCATGTTTTAGGGTTTTGAAAAATAAAAAATAGCTGAGAATCCCATCTATTTATATCCCTGTCTGATCCCCTGTGTGGACTGTACAAAACTGATCGCGACCGCACAACCCAGGGAACCTGAGGGCCTGTGGCACTGTACGGACAGCACAAAATGGAGTGCGACCGCACAACACCCACCGCGCCCGCACAAAAGCGACTGCGGACCATGTTGGCCCCTCCTCTGCGCACCGCACAAAGGCAATTGCGGACCACGTTGGAGGGTTTAGGGAACTGTGATTGCTCTGAACCTGCAATATCTATATTTTTAAGCCTAAGACCTTCCGGAACTTATCCGAAACTCACTCGAGCCCTCGGGGCTCCCAACCAAACATACATACTAACTCAACAACACCATACGAACTTATTCGTGAGATAAAATCGCCAAAATAGTCTCAATAACAATGAATTAAACCTCAAATTCAAAGAATTTTTCTCAAACTTCATTAAGTTTCAACTTTAACAGTTTATGTCCGAATTACGTTAATTGATATCCAGTTTTCACCAAATTTGACAGCAATATCTAAATCATATATAAGGCCTGTATCAGGCGCCAGAACCAAAATACGTGGCCGATACCAACACTTTCTAATCAGATTTCATTTTCAGATTTTTTTAAACAATTTCAGAAAATAATTTCACTTAAAATTTCATTTCTCGGGCTTGGGATCTCGGAATTCGATTCCGGGCACACGCCCAAGTCCCATATTTTCCTATGCACACTCCGGGATCGTTAAATAACGGGTCGGGGTCCGTTTACCCAAAATATTGATCGAAGTTAAATTTACTCATTTTATAATCAAAACTTAACATTTTTCACAGATTTTTCATATTTAAGCTTTTCGGCTACTCGCTCAAGCTGCACACGCAAATCGAGGTGAGGCTAAAAGAGGTTTTCAAGACCTCGAAAATATAGAATTTAATCTAAATCAAGTGATGACCTTTTGGGTCATCACAATTTAATTATTTTCTTTATAAACATGAAAGAAAAGTTTTTTTTCATCTTCTTTAGCCGGTAGTCTATCGGAAATAATATCTATATCCCTTCGAGGTAGAGGTAACGACTGAGTACATACTATCCTCCTCAGATCCCATGAGACTTTACTGAATCATAATTATTGTTATGGTCGTTTATAAACATAAAAAAAAATGCTAAAGTACTAAATAAAATAGAAGAGTATATTTTAATTTTAAAGGGGCAGCTATTTAAGTATAATTCACAAAAAGACAAAGGTGTTTTGGTGGGGTATTAAGTGCGATCTCTTGTCTTTAACAAAACCACGGGCATAAGTGGGAAAGTAGTTGTTATATCTCTCATTTTGTAAAATCTAGCAAAATACATAGAGAAAGCAATCAGGAGATAATGCACCACATCAACAACAATCTAGTATAATCCCATAAGTGGGGTCTGAGGAGGGTAATATGTACGGAGACCTTATCTCTATCCCGAGGGGCAGAGAGGCTGTTTCCAGGAGACCCTTGACTGAAGAAAGCAACAAGAGACGATATATTAGTACTATCAAAAGACTCATAATAAAATACCATTAAATTCAACATAATATAAAATAACAAATAACTGCAACATAAGAAATATTAGAAATATAAAAAAGATGGAAGGTATACTATTATCCAACAAATAAAGCCATGTATTAGTAACTAATCAGTATCATCCCAAGACTAACTCCTAACCGGCTAATCTCACTCTAGTGCGCTTTAGAAATATCCACAACTTCCCCCTAACCTACAACCTTAATGCTCGACCTCCATAATTCCCTATCAAGGGCCATGTCCTTAGTAATCCTAAGTCGCGCCATGTCCTGCCTGATCACCTCTCCCCAATACTTCTTAAGTTTCCCTCTATCTCACCTCGTGCCCACCATAGCCAGTCGCTCACACCTTCTCACCGGTGCATCAGTGCTCCTCCTCTAAATGTGCCCGAACCATGTGAGTCTTGCTTCCCGCATTTTGTCCTCCATGGGGGACACACCCAACTTCTCTCGAATATCTTCATTCCTAATCTTATCCATCCTTGTATGCCCGTACATCCACCTCAACATCTTCATCTCTGCTACTTTCATCTTCTGGATGTGTGAGTTCTTAACCGCCCAACACTCAGTCCCATACAACATGGTAGACCTAACCACTGCTCGATAAAACTTACCTTTTAGTAATGGTGGCACTCTCTTGTCACACAGGACTCCCATCGCTAACCTCCACTTCATCCACCCCACCCCTATACGGTGTGTGACATACTCATCGATCTCCCCGATCCCCTGAATAACTGACCCAAGGTGCTTGAATCTATCCCTCTTAGTAATGACTTAAGAGTCAAGCCTCACTTCCACTCCTGCTTCCGTCGGCTGGACCCCAAATTTGCACTCGAGGTATTCCGTCTTTGTTTTGCTCAACCTGAAACCTTTAGACTCAAGGGCATGTCTTCAAACCTCTAACCTCTCGTTGACGCTGCGTCGTGTCTCGTCAATTAGGACTATGTCATTAGCAAATAACATGTACCATGGCACCTCCCCTTGAATTTTATGCGTTATGGCATCCATCACAAGGGCAAAGAGGAAACGGCTGAACGCAGACCCTTGGTGTAACCTCGTAACAACCGAAAAATGCTCTGAGTCGCCTGCTACTGTCCTAACCCGAGTCTTAGCTCCATCATATATGTCATTAATCACCCTAAAGTAGGCAACCAGGACCCCTTTAACCTCTAAGCAGCTCCATAAGACCTCCTTAGGAACCCTGTCGTACTATTTCTCTAGATCGATAAACACCATGTGGAGATCCTGCTACTTATCCTTGTATTGTTCCACTATCCTCCTAATAACGCACCAATGGACAAATAGAACGTAGAAAGCATAACAAAAGCTATAATGGAGAAGTTAGGAGATAAAATCAGAAAATATGGTGCAAAATGCAAAAGAGATTGTCAAAGAATCAACACCAATTCTAGCAAATTTTGTAAAGACATCGTTTGAATGGTTATTGGAAAGGATTCCTCATCCACTGATATCCACTACAAAGGAGAAGTTGAATAATTGGATGAAAAAATCCCCACTATCTTTTACCAATATTTTTATTGGTTTTGTGCTTATTTTGTTGTTCCAATGGTGTTGCAAAAGAAATGGGAAGATGATGAAAGCCCTGGCTGGAAAAATGAATGGATACCGAGGAGTTCTTTTGAGAGTAACCCTAAATCTTATTTCCGCGATCTCCATTCCAAAAAATCTCAGTAGTCCAGTTGATTGAATTTATGAATTTTTGCTTTGTTGGCGAGTTGAGTTTGGTTGGTAAGGGGACATTCCATCAACCTAAATCTTATTTTCCTAATCTCTATTTTGGATTATCTTAGTAATATAGCCTAGTTCGTTGCTTGAATTTCACTTTTAGTTGTTAATGAAAGTTGTCTTTTCATCTTGTAATCCCCTCATCCATTATCCCTCACCGCCGTATATATATAATTAAAAAAGAAAAAAGTAGCATCACAAGAAAGCATAATTTTGATATTTTTATATCAATATATGTTTTTTCAAGTAAATTTGACTTTTTATTGCAGTAGGCTGCAATATTTTCTGATTTGTTGCGGATATATATAGTTCATGTGTTACGGTTTCTTATAGGGGCATTTGCATCTATACCCGCTTTTTGTGTCACATTTTAATATGTGCTCGCTTTGCAAAAAAAATTGCAAGCGTACCCGCTTTTTCACATAACTTCAGCACACGGGCTGAAGTAACAAAGGCAATTACACAAAACTTCAGCATTTTAGTAGCCGAGCCTGAAGTACAGCTCTAGAGCTGAAGTTTTATTTTATAAGTTTTTGTTTAGTAATCGAAAAACTTCAGCTCTCCAGTTATAAAATAAAAACTTCAGCTTTAGAGCTGAAGTTTTTGTTTAGTAACCCAGAAACTTCAGCTCTAGAGCTGAAATTTTTGTTTAGTAATTCGAAAATTTCAGCTGAAGTTTCCCAGTTATAGAATCTGAAGTTTTTTAAAAAGTGGGTACGGATGCAAACAAAAAGATAAAACGGCTACAGGTTAAAAAGGGACGCCCAAATAGGGCTCCCGTGCAATTTTTACTTTCTTATAATGTTATATTAATTGCAAAAGAACTAGCGTTATGAGACTGGTGATTTTTCGAAAACAAATATTGGCTGCATGGACACATATGTTGCAACATAACATATATAATTGTTTTAATAAAAAGAAATCAATGGAATAAACCAACAGTACTACCCCTATCGGCAAAATTGGAATTTAAGCAATTACATTCCCGATTCTTCCACCCACCAGCTAAAGCTTTCGGCCTGACCAAGAAAGTCTTCGAGATGAGTAATAATAACAACCACAACACTTCTGGGTTTGAAGAGGCTAATATGTATGCAGACCTTATCCCAGTTCGAAAGATTTGAAATGAATAATAAGAAAGAAGAAAAAATGAAAACAATTATTGTACTCTTAACAATTTAGACAATTTTAAATATTCAGAGTCATACGTGTATAGGTTACAGCTTGAAAGAAAAGCAACAATTATTGCACTCTTGCACTAGACAATTTTAAAGACACATAGTAAAATCACAGTTATTCTTTATTGAAAATGACTTAAAAATGCTCTCAGCTATTCTTTTGATCTAAAAATACTCCTATCATTTATTTTTGGCTCACATATATCTTTGAAACTAACAAAATATAAATGATAAATTTTTGGCTCACCTTTTATATATATATATATATATATATATGATTTTTCCTAAGTTATTTTCCAAGTTACGTTTTTTCTACTAGCTTTCGTGAACTAATGGTGAGAAACTGGCACTAATTTACCGGTACCCGCGACCCAATGAGTCCATTGTGAAAAAATAAAATTGATTTTTCGGAAAAATATAGAATTCTCTAGAATGTCCTAGTGTAGTATCCTTGATATTTAGTAGACATATCTATATGTTCTAGAATATTGTAGGAAGATAAGACATATCTAGATATTCTAGAGTATTGTTAGAAGATAAGGTTGCTAGAATCTTCTCTGTACATTATCTAGAATCATATCTAGATTATTCATAGGCTAGTGTATAAACAGGGGGTGTCTTGTTCATTAGTAAGAAAGCCAAAAAAATCAAGAAAAGCTTCTTTTATAAACAAAGTTCTCCTCTCCAAAACTTTTCTTCTCTTTTGATAGCTTCCTCTTCCTCAGTTGAATCTTCATATTTTAGTTAACGATCTTGGGCTAGCAGAAAGTCTCCAAATAATACTCTTCTTCTGCTATTCTTTACATGGTATCAGATCCATAAGACGACTTCTGGATTTCAAGGTCGGGTTAGTTGTTGATTCAACTGGTTTCTCTAAATGGATTTAGGTGGTCGTGTTAATGGACTGGGGATGGAGTTATTGAACCAGTCCAACTACAAGGTATGGAAGACTTGTATGGAATCATACCTTGTTGGTGAGGATTTGTGAGAAATTGTCAATGGGAGTAACACAAGTCCTCCTGCTGATGCACCGGAAAATAGCAATGCGCGTAAGAAGTGGAAGCATATTAATGCTAAGGCGGAGTTTATCCTAAAGAGGTCTATCTCTCCTAAATTATTTGATCATACTATAAGGTGCAAATCAGCTCATGAAATATAGAGGACATTCGATCGACTGTTCAACAAGAATGATGAAGCTCAGCTACAGATTTTGGAGAATGAGTTAGCTAACACCACTCAAGGTAATCTCTCTATCACCGAGTATTTCTTTAAGGTTAAAAATTTGTGTTCCGAAATTTCTCTAATGAATATGGACGAGGCTATCTCTGAAGCATGAATACGAAGAATCATTATTCATGGTTTAAAGCCAGAATATATTCCATTTGTTACATCGATTCAAGAATGGGTTAAACAACTATCTTTGGAAGACTCTAAAAATTTGCTGTCGTCATAAGAGCTACTAGCCAAACAGATAGTTGGTGTATCTATCAAAGAAGGGGAAGGAAATGCTCTTGTTGCTGATAAGAGAAACAATAAAGGGAAATCAAGAGATATCATGCACTTTCAGTCCACAAGTGGTTCAAGCTCACTAGGAAAGAAGGGGAGTCATCCAGTAACGATTAAAAACTTTTAAAATGTTACCGTTGTGACAAAGTCGGACATATAAAAAGATATTGTCGAGCTAAAGATAGCAATATGGATCAAACCAAGAAAGTTTTTGAAGAAGAAGAAAAAGAATAAGACTGGAAAAAGTGCTTCGCAGCGGAGACTCGAGCAATAATGTCACGACCCAATTTCCAAACCCGATCGTGATGGCGCCTCTCGTGAAAATAAGGTCAACCAACAGAACATCAACACCTCTTCATTTGTTACTTAGCATGAATAAGTCTAAATCATTAATAAAATCATCATATGTGCGGAAGAAAAGTGATAAAATAGGGAACCATCTCGACACAGCCCGAAATCGGGGTGTCACAAGTCACGAGCTACTACAGAGTTTACTAGAATTCTACAAAGTCTGGAACTAGGAACAAATTATGAAGAAAATATAAATAACACAAGATAAGGTAGAAAACGGGGTTGTGGACGTCAACAATACCTTGTCACTCTGAGTCCGCCTGATCTGGAAGGAATCAGCGCTCAGGAACGAAATCTGCTATGCCTGTATCTGCACACACGGTGTAGGGAGTAATGTGAGTACTCCGACCCAGTGAGTAATAATATAAATAACGACTGAAAGCATGAAATCTCATGAAGGCACAAACAATGCTATCTCAAGCAGTAAAATCAGTTAAACAGTAAACCAGTAAAGTATCAAAAATTCTCTTTTAAAATAGTTAAAGACATATATTTCCAAGCAGTAAGCAATAATCAGAAACCTGCCCCTTGGGCACAATATCAAGCTCTCAGTACAGTATCAGCCCTGCGGGCTCAGTATTAGTCACACAGTACAACATCAGCCCCTCGGGCTCACTCTCAAATCACATGGGTACCCGCGCTCACTATGGGGGTGCAGACTCCGGAGGGGCTCCTACAACCCAAGCACTATATCATTATAAGGCTTGAAAGCTTGTACATATCAACATGAGGCCTGAAAGCCTTCTCATAATACACTCAAGGCCTGGAAGCCTCCTCACATATCGCTCGAGGCCTGAAAGCCTCCTCACATATCCCTCGAGGCCCGAAAGCCTTCTCACTTCACTCAAAATATCCTTACATGTTGCCTTCAGCCTCAAACAGTCCAAAAATAATCATAAGCCCCTTGGGCATCAGTAAAACAAAATGCTCAGCACGAACACTAGTTCAAATATCATTTAAATCTCAAGGTTGAGTAAAAATATAGCTGAGTTTATGAAACAGTGTAATTCAATTGGACTGAGTTCAAGTAATATTTCAAATAGCGAGGAAAACAGTGATGGTAGCTCACAAGGATTTCAAACAGTCGGCAATAAGCCACAAGTATGGCAATAAGCCCAAGTCATAGTGAAAACAACAAGTCATAGTCAAATACGCGGTAAAGTATCAACCGGACTGGACGAAGTCATAATCCCCAATAGTAAATGACCCCCCGCTCGTCATCAAACGCGTGTCTCATCTCAACATAGCACTATGTTGTGTAAATCCGGGGTTTCAAACCCTCGGGGCATTATTTAAAATCATTACTCACCACTAGCCAGCCAAAAGTCTAGCTCGCTCTGCCTTTTCCTCTCGAATCGACCTCCTTGTGCGTCAAATCTGATCAAAACCACAAGGAATAAGTTATAGGCTAAGGGTATATAACCCAATCGAAAAGACTCGAAAAATATCAAAAATCAGAAAATTCCTTCTCACCCACCATGTATGACACGTCCCGAACCTTCCGGTGTGCATAACTCTTCTGACGCGACTGTGTTGTATGAAGCCTCTCCTGAATCAGCTTCACCTTCTCTAAGGCATCCTGAACCATCTCTATCCCTAATAACTTAGCCTCGCCGGGCTCAAACAATCCAACAGGAGATTTACACCGCCTCCCATACAACGCCTCATACAAAGCCATCTAATTGCTCGACTGATAACTGTTGTTGTAGGCAAACTCTGCAAGCTACAAAAACTCATCCCAAGAACCCCCAAAATCAATAACACAAGCACACAACATGTCCTCCAGTATCGGAATAGTACGATCAGACTGTCCATCACTCTGAGGGTGGAATGCTGTGCTCAACTCTACGTGCGTACCTAACTCTCGATGAAATGTCCTCCAGAATTGAGAAGTGAACTGAGTACCCCTATCTGAGATAATAGACACTGGAACCCCATGCAGTCGGACAATCTCCCGGATAAAGATCCCTGCCAGCCTCTCCGAAGAATAGGTAGTACATACCGCAATGAAGTGCGAACTTGGTCAGCCTATCCACAATCACCCAAATCGAATTGAACTTCTTCAATGTCCGAGGGAGACCACTCACAAAATCCATAGTAATCCTCTCCCGCTTCCATTCTAGAATAATCATCCGCTGAAGTACACCACCCAGCCTCTGATGCTAGTACTTTACCTGCTGACAGTTGAGGCACCGAGCCACAAACCCTACTATATCATTTTTCATCCTCCTCCACCAGTATTGCTGCCTCAAGTCCTGATATCTTCGCGGCACCTGGATGGATGGAATACCGCGAGCTGTGGGCCTCCTCCAATATCATCTCCCGAAGTACATTCACATTAGGCATGCAAATCCGGCCCTGCATCCTCAATATGCCATTGATGACGTCCAAATCGACTGCTAAAAAGCAATAGACACGGTCGCAGCAATATAATTTACCCAACTATGAGTCGGGGTCGAATCCCACAGAGAACAATGTGCAGGCGATTAGGCATGTAAGAAAATTATCGCTAGTTGCGCAATGCCAAACACTAAGAATTTTGGTTGGAAAATGTTTTTATATCTAATTGCGGAAATGTAAACTAACCTAGAAAGCAAGTAAAATGATCAATGGCTACAAGTATGGTTGCTTCGGGAATTACACTCAAGTAACGGTCCAATGTATTGCACGATTTAACTATCCTTTTCATATAATTCACTCATGATTGTTAATTAGTTGATAAATGCTCTCATAGCCTTCTCCCGAAGTACTACTCAC